>JAVJIX010000045.1:2867500-2997500 GCA_036785185.1 Paratrypauchen microcephalus | reverse complement strand
CCTGGTTTAGTCCTGCGTTAGTCCTGGGTTAGTCCTGGTTTAGTTTATCTATAATTTCAGTTAGTTTTAGTTTTGCAAACACACAATACAGTTTCAGTTATTGTTTTTTTTTCTTTTGTCGTTTGTATTTATTTGAGTTAACGAAAATATTTTAGCAATTTTAGATTTAGTTTTTTCGTTTGTTTTCTTTAACTATAATACCGTTGCTGAGGAGGGTCTGACCTGAGGACCAGTGGTGCCGCCTGGGGTGTTGGGGCCCAGTCTCACTCGGCGTCTGTAAAATAAAACCACCATTTTACACGAATCTACTCGGAGCTGAACAGGAAGCCAGCGCAGTGAAGATAAAACTGGTGTGATGTGTTTTCGCACGTTCACGTTGCAGCTGTTTAAGTGTGGACGGTCACTTCGCTTTAATGTCTCGTGTCCTCGTTTGTACCGAGGCGCATTTACCAACTCCAAAAAAGACGAAAACCAAGAGCGATTTATCGATAATTTCAGTTAGTTTTAATTTTGTAAACACACAATACAGTTTCAGCTATCCTTTTTTTCTTTTAATTGCCCTGCTTTAGTCCTGCTTTAGTCCTGCTTTAGTCCTGGTTTTGTCCTGCTTTAGTCCCGGTTTAGTCCTGGTTTAGTCCTGGTTTAGTTCTAGTTTAGTCCTGCTTTAGTCCTGTTTAGTCCTAGTTTAGTCCTGGTTTAGTCCTAGTTTAGTCCTAGTTTAGTCGTGCTTTAGTCCTAGTTTAGTCCTAGTTTAGTCCTGGTTTAGTCCTAGTTTAGTCGTGCTTTAGTCTTAGTTTAGTCCTGGTTTAATCTTGGTTTAGTCCTTGTTTAGTCCTAGGTTAGTCCTGATTTAGTCCTGGATTTGTCCTTGTTTAGTCCTGGTTTAGTTCTAGTTTAGTCCTGGTTTAGTCCTGGTTTAGTCCTAGTTTAGTCCTTGTTTAGTCCTTGTTTAGTTCTAGTTTAGTCCTGGTTTAGTCCTGGTTTATTTCTAGTTTAGCCCTGTTTTAGTCCTGTTTTAGTCCTAGTTTAGTCCTGGTTTAGTCCTAGTTTAGTCCTAGTTTAGTCATGGTTTAGTCCTGGTTTGGTCCTAGTTTAGTCCTGGTTTATTCCTGCTTTAGTCTTAGTTTAGTCCTGGTTTAATCTTGGTTTAGTCCTGGTTTAGTCCTAGTTTAGTCCTAGTTTAGTCCTGGTTTAGTCCTAGTTTAGTGCTGGTTTAGTCCTGCTTTAGTCCTAGTTTAGTCCTAGTTTAGTCCTGCTTTAGTCCTAGTTTAGTCCTAGTTTAGTCCTAGTTTAGTCCTTGTTTAGTCCTGGTTTAGTCCTGGTTTAGTCCCGCTTTAGTCTTAGTTTAGTCCTGGTTTAGTCCTGGTTTAGTCCTAGTTTAGTCCTAGTTTAGTCCTGGTTTAGTCCTGGTTTAGTCCTAGTTTAGTCCTGGTTTAGTCCTGGTTTAGTTCTTGTTTAGTCCCAGTTTAGTCCTGGTTAATCCTGGTTAAGTCCTGGTTTAGTTTATCTATAATTTCTGTTAGTTTTAGTTTTGTAAACACACAATACAGTTTCAGTTATTGTTTTTTTTCTTTTAATTGTCGTTTTTATTTATTTCTTGTGTAAGGTCTTTGAGGTCTTGTGTCAGGTCTTTCAGGTCTCGTGTAACGTCTTTAAGGTCTCGTCTAAGGTCTTTAGGGTCTCGTGAAAGGTCTTTAAGGTCTTGTGTAAGGTCTTTAAGGTCTTGTGTAAGGTCTTTAAGGTCTTGTGTAAGGTCTTTCAGGTCTCGTGTAACGTCTTTAAGGTCTCGTCTAAGGTCTTTAAGGTCTCCTCTTTTGTACAGAGGCGCAGAAGCAGGAGTGGCCCGTGGAGAACTTCCTGATGATCGTGGTGGGGGCGGTGGCCGGAGGTCTTCTTCTCCTCATGCTCATCGTCATCATCAGCGTGACCTGCCACCACCGACGCAGCAACCAAAAACTCAAGAGGGAGCTCACCGAGAAGAAGTACGTCTGCTTTACTATGTTCTCACACCATGTTCTCACACCATGTTGTCACACCATGTTGTCAGGGTGATGCACAAGTCTTGCAAAACTCAGGCGTGGAATCTGATAAAGCGGAGTTAGAGGAACTGCGAGTGAGACTTTTGAAATTCAGGCTATTTATATTTGTGCTGAGAGAGAGACAGAGAGACAGACTTTTAAAATACATTTATAATTGTATTAAAACATGATCAAGTCACGGACACCAAACAAAAGGAAAGACCACCTAAAAGTCCAGCACCAGCTGCCCCTCCCTCAGCTTACACAGGGCTGTTCCCACTGTCCACACGTCCCTCAGCTCACACAGGGCTGACCCCACTGTCCACACGTCCCCAAAGTCCTCCAGCTCTCCCACCAGTGAGCTGTAGCTGTGCTCCAGTCTGAGGCCTTCACCAGATGCCTCAGCAGAAGCTCAGGGTCTGTACATCCTGTCCCAGCTCTCCAGTTCCTCCTTGTGAGCCAGATGCTCAGCTTCGCCTGCCCCAGGACAAAGCTGACCAGCCCCACAGTCCGGCGCCGCGCTGCACTGTACCGCGGTCCCAACACAAACAGCTCCCTGGTGAGGTCTTGGCCCAACCTCTGGAGCCAGTGTCCCACTGTGGCAAAGAGAGGATGGAGGCGAGGTCAGGACAGCCACAGATGCTCCAGTGTCTCCTCAGCGGGACAGAAGGCACACTGACGGGCTGTGCTCGGGTCAAAGTGGGCCACATGTCTGTTTGTGGCCACAGCCCCATGCACCACCCTCCACTGGAGGTCAGCACCTCGTTTCTCCGTAGGAGGGCAGTACAGGGACCTCCAGCTGCCCGTGGGAGATGACCCCGGGGCCAACACACCTGACCACCTGCTCTCAGACGCGGCAACCAGCTCCACTCTGTGACGGACTTTTACAGCAGTGATGTACAGGTCCTTCTTTACCACTGTAGCCAGATCTGACAGGACTGGGAACGTCACCGCTCCAGATGGTTCCTCCTGTGCTCCTAAGGCCTGCGCACACAGTGATGGAAAGTTCAGATGGTGGGCAGGTGGGTGGGCTCTGTATGCGCCCAGAGCTTCTCTGAACCGTGCCGGGAGTCCACTCTGCACCTCCTGCAGCAGTCTCTGCACCACTCGCTCAGACCTCACCCCTGTCTCCTGGCTGAGCTGAGCAGCGGTCTTCCACCCTCTGTCAGTCCTCAGGTGGGCCAACCAGGTCAGTCCTGCAGTCACAAACGCCTGCCTCAGCTGAGGGGACTCCAGCAGGGTGCTCCTCACCACAGGGTTGTGGTGGAGCGGCTCCTCCCCGATCGTATGGCTCCTCCCGTGAAAAAGACAGCACGGAGCGCCAGGCTTTCAGCACTGAGCAGTAGAAGGCTGTAGTCCTTGACATGTCCACACCGCTCAGGTCTGTGAGGAACAGATGTTTGTCATAGTCCAGCCCCCCCACTCCACGAAGCAGGACAGCTGCCAGCTCTGTCCACAGAAACAGAGAGAAACAGAGAGAGAAACAGACAGAGAGACAGAGAGAGAGAGAGAGTCTTGCAAAATTCAGGGGGAATCTGATAAAGTGGAGTTAGAGGAACTTTAGAACTTCAGGTTATTTATATTGGTGCTGAGGCGGTAAAATGGATCCTGATCTAAAGCGATTGTCAGTTTGAACAGACGATATGAGCAAACCACAAAGACAAAGTATCCTGCAGAAAAACTGTTAACCCGTAGTTTAGATCTGTAAAAACACGTTCTGAAATGCGATTCTTGTTTTTTGTTTGTCGGTTCAGATCGTTTGTTTCTTCTGGACGTGTCTGAACAGAATCCAATCGTAAAAGTCGAACACTATATCTAACAATACAATACAATAATAATTCTGCAGTTGAGGAGCGTTTGATCTAGTGCTGGCAGGTGATTAAAAAATAATCTAATTCATTACAGGATTTGTAATTAATGAATCTAATTAATCACATTTTAAGAGAGAGAAACAGAGAGAGAAACCTGGACTAAACTTGGACTAAACCTGGACTAAACCTGGACTAAACCTGGTCTAAACCTGGACTAAACCTGGTCTAAACCTGGACTAAACCTGGACTAAACCTGGACTAAACCTGAACTAAACCTGGACTAAACCTGGTCTAAACCTGAACTAAACCTGGTCTAAACCTGAACTAAACCTGGACTAAACCTGGACTAAACCTGGGCTAAACCTGAACTAAACCTGGTCTAAACCTGGACTAAACCTGAACTAAACTTGGACTAAACCTGGTCTAAATCTGGACTAAACCTGGTCTAAACCTCGACTAAACCTGGTCTAAACCTGGACCAAACCTTAACTAAACTTGGACTAAACCTGCTCTAAACTTGGACTAAACCTGGTCTAAATCTGGATTAAATCTGGACTAAACTTGGACTAAACTTGAACTAAACTTGAACTAAACCTGATCTAAAACTGGACTAAACCTGGTCTAAACCTGGTCTAAACCTGGTCTAAACCTGGACTAAACCTGGACTAAACCTGGACCAAACCTGGTCTAAACCTGGACCAAACCTGAACTAAACTTGGACTAAACCTGGTCTAACCCTGGACTAAACCTGGACTAAACCTGGACCAAACCTGGTCTAAACCTGAACCAAACCTGAACTAAACTTGGACTAAACCTGGTCTAAATCTGGACTAAATCTGGACTAAACTTGGACTAAACCTTGTCTAAATCTGGACTAAATCTGGACTAAACTTGGACTAAACTTGAACTAAACTTGAACTAAACCTGAACTAAACCTGGTCTAAACCTGAACTAAACCTGGACTAAACCTGGACTAAACCTGGGCTAAACCTGAACTAAACCTGGTCTAAACCTGGACTAAACCTGAACTAAACTTGGACTAAACCTGGTCTAAATCTGGACTAAACCTGGTCTAAACCTCGACTAAACCTGGTCTAAACCTGGACCAAACCTGAACTAAACTTGGACTAAACCTGCTCTAAACTTGGACTAAACCTGGTCTAAATCTGGACTAAACCTGGACTAAACCTGGACCAAACCTGGTCTAAACCTGGACCAAACCTGAACTAAACTTGGACTAAACCTGGTCTAACCCTGGACTAAACCTGGACTAAACCTGGACCAAACCTGGTCTAAACCTGAACCAAACCTGAACTAAACTTGGACTAAACCTGGTCTAAATCTGGACTAAACTTGGACTAAACTTGAACTAAACTTGAACTAAACCTGATCTAAAACTGGACTAAACCTGGTCTAAACCTGAACTAAACCTGGTCTAAACCTGGACTAAACCTGGACTAAACCTGGACCAAACCTGGTCTAAACCTGGACCAAACCTGAACTAAACTTGGACTAAACCTGGTCTAACCCTGGACTAAACCTGGACTAAACCTGGACCAAACCTGGTCTAAACCTGAACCAAACCTGAACTAAACTTGGACTAAACCTGGTCTAAATCTGGACTAAATCTGGACTAAACTTGGACTAAACCTTGTCTAAATCTGGACTAAATCTGGACTAAACTTGGACTAAACTTGAACTAAACTTGAACTAAACCTGGTCTAAAACTGGACTAAACCTGGACTAACCCTGGACTAACCCTGGACCAAACCTGGACCAAACCTGGGCTAAACCTGGACTAAACCTGGACTAACCCTGGACTAACCCTGGACCAAACCTGGACCAAACCTGGGCTAAACCTGGGCTAAACCTGGACTAACCCTGGACTAACCCTGGACCCGAGGGACAGAGTGACCAGGGAAGTGTGGCACAGGCACAGCAGGTCAGCAGTAGTAATGTGAGGATAATACCGGGACTTTTAGGTGATGGACAGGCATGAAAATCGCTCACCTTTCAGCGAAATTCACAGTTTTGAAGCCAAAACAGGCTTCGTTTCCACAGGAATTTGGCCTGGGGTGCCAACCAACGTTCTCCTGACCTTATGTGCAAGATGCATTTTAAATAAACCGTTGAATGTGTAGTTACTGTGAGTTTGCTGGTGGTTTTGGGGGATTTTTCCTTTAAATGTTGCGCCCTGGTTTCCCCTCAGCCAAGACGTAACAATAGTAAAATACTTTGCTTCGGGGAACACAAACATAAATTAGTCCGTTGTGCTCTGCTAATTATGAGGGGCCGGTCTAAGACAAAAATGCCAGGGCCGTTTTTTGTCCCAGTCCAGCCCTAAATAGAATCACATCTCGATGAAGAACACCGGGACATTTTCTCAGTTTTCCCAGATTTTGTCAGAGTTTCTATCGCCAAAAGAGCTCAAAGGAAGTCGTCACCCGCATGTTTCCAAACGTCTTCCGGTTTTATGACGTGAGCGTGAATAGGCCCCATAACTCAAAACGCTCTGTTCCACCTTGTGATGTCACGAAGCGATAGTTTTCAAGTTGACACCTACATTTTACCTTCAGTTCGGTAGAAATGGTCAATTTCAGGGATGAAATGATCCAAACGATTCTAGCGAAGGTGTGTGGAGTTTAAAAACACAAAGAACTCAGCCTAAATGTGCAGGGTTTGTGCGTTAAACATGAACCGAAACACAACTCCAACCGTTTGCGATGAGAAAACGACATTAGAACCGATCAGAAAACAGAGTAATACGTTTTTCTAATTCTTGTGGTAAATATTTATCATAGTTTCACATTAGTTAAGTGTCAGTGTGTGGGAAAAATGACAAAATGACAGGAAGTAGTGGTGAGTTCTAAAACCGAATACCTCTGCCTATGTCATCAACACCGAAAACTCCAGCCAAAACGCAGAGATAGTTTACAAGAAAGGCATGTTTCTGACAACTGAAACCTTCATTTACCAAAATTAAGGTGCTGTCGTCTAGTTTTGTTAGTTTAATCAGAGCTATTGTGTAATCTAGACAAGTTTCGGTGCTTTACTTTATGGTTGCGACATAGTTATGGAATGACCTTTACCCGGGTCACAACTGCTGCCGGTGTCCAACCAGGAAGGCAAATTATGAACTTCACCAGAATTTCGAAATCTAGTTAACTTTTACTAGATAGCAAGATCGTTAATCAAATCGTAAATGAAATCTAAACTGATCTAAACTAGAGATGGATCGATACGGGTTTTTTTCATTATCAATGACGATTGTTTAGAATCGGGAGCAGATGGCCGATGAGCCCCGGCAATATTTTTTGGCCGATATTTGGGGCCAATTTGGATTATTTTCCCCAGCATTATATAATTTGAATTTACCACAAACTCATCCACAAACCTGTCTAACTACAAAGTGGATAAAAGAGCAGTGGAGACACATTTTGCGCAGGGTTCTCTTCGTAGTAAAGTGTTCAGCTTTATGTAGGTTGACGGCCCAAACTAAAAATCGGACTCTCCTGGAGACTGAAGGACAATGGCCTGATGGAGTTTTTTTTTCATTCACATGTTTAACACAAAACCCTGCAGTTATTTTAGGAGTAGAAAACGCTCTGTTCCGCCTTGTGATGTCATGCGGTAATATTTCCATCCATCTTCTTCCTCTTATCCGGGGCCGGGTCGCAGGGGCAACAGTCTTAAGCAGGGACTCCCAGACTTTCTTCACCCCGGACACTTCCTCCAGCTCCTCCGGGGGGACCCCAAGACGTTCCCAGGCCAGCCGGGAGACATAGTCCCTCCAGCGTGTCCTGGGTCTTCCCCGGGGCCTCCTCCCGGTGGGACGTGCCCGGAACACCTCGGAACAACCCGTCCAGGAGGCGTCCGGAACAGACGCCTGAGCCACCTCAGCTGCTCCTCTCCACGTGGAGGAGCAGCGGCTCTAGTCCGAGCTCCTAACCCTATCTCTAAGGCCCTGTCCACACGACAACTGTTTTTGGTGGAAACGGAGAAGTTTGTATTCGTTTTGGCCTTTCGTCCACACGGCGCCGGCGTTTTGGGGGCAGTGAAAACTGTGTTTTTTGAAACCAGGTTTCAGAGTGGAGAAAGTGTTGTCGTGTGGACGTGGCCTAAGGGAGCGTCCAGCCACTCTGTGGAGGAAACTCATTTCGGCCGCTTGTATCCGCGATCTCGTCCTTTCGGTCATTACCCAAAGTACTGACCGGACGGTAATACTTTGTTTTTTGTTTTTTTTTAAACTCCATACACCTTCAAGTAGAACCATTTGGATGATTTCAGACGTGGAATTGCTGATCTCGTGAAATTTAAAAAGATCACAAAGTGGAACAGAGCATTTGGAGCTTTGGAGATGTTACAGACGAATAATAAAGAGTTCCTCAAACATGTGAATGAAATGAAACACAACTCCAGGTCTGTTTTTGAAGAGGGAACAACATTAGAACATGGTTTGAAGCTCACAAGAGTCAGTTTTGTGTAATATCCTCCTGGGACCAAAAGAAAAAGTGTATCTAAATGATTATTATTATTATTTTAATTTTCTATTTGGAGGTAAATGAACACCTTAGCATTTACATTTTGTTCATTTTATTTTTATTCATAATGTTGTAACATGTCCTCTGTACTGGACTGTAATAGTGTTAAATCCATGTCAAGTTAACCTAACCTAAACCTAACAAAAACATTTTTTCGGTCGGTTTTACAGTCGCCTCAAAAAGTTTTTAGACTCCTTTTAAATAAATAAATAAATAAATAAATAAATAAATAAATAAATAAATAAATAAATAAATAAATAAATAAATAAATAAATAAATAAATAAATTTAATTAATTAATTAATTAATTAATTAATTAATTAATTAATTGTATTTATTATTTTTATGTTTTATTTTATTTTTTATGTATTATTTATTTATTTACTTATTTATGTATTTTATTTATATATTTTTGATTTTTGATTTTTTATGCATTATTATTATTATTATTATTATTATTATTGCCAATAATAATAATAATAATAATAATAATAATAATAATAATAATAATAATAATAATAATAATATATTTTATTTATTTTTATCATAGTGCAGCCACAAACTAGAGTCTATCTCAAAATTTAAAAGATGTCCTCTATAAAGGACAGAAATGAATGGGCGGGTCTCAGGAGGATATAGGAGCTTGAATTTCATGATTATTTTTTAATTTCAGAAGAATTTGAATGTTTTGGACTTGTGTGTTTGTGTTTTGTGACAGACAGGAGATCAGCACTCTGTCTCGTCAGGCGTCGATCAGGAGGATGAACTCGGTCAGCACAGACGCCAGAGGAGCGGTACGTCTCACGACACCAAAAACAGGAGAAATACTACATTTTCTTACTTAAAGCTGCACTGTGTAACTTTTCTGGGTGCGTCAGATGCTTTTCTTGGTGGAGATGTTATTGCTTTGTCTGGAATGTTTCACAGTAGGACATTAAACCTCCCAGAATGTCAGAATGCCTGTTTTTCTAGGTGTTTTTGAGCTGTAACACCACCTGTGACGGATTAAATATTTAATGTCTAACTGTGGAACATTCCAGACAGATCAGTTACATACTGTATCCGTAGGCGACCGAAAAGTTATGCACTGCACCTTATACACTTATATTATTTTTGATAAAAAATAAAAAAATTAATAATAATAAAATTAAAAAGGAAATTTGGTACTTGAATTGATCTTTTTATTTGATATTTTTCTATTTTATTCTGATTCGTACATATATACTTATTATTTTTATAATTATGTCTCATTTGACTCCGGTCTCTTGCTCTTTTTTTGCTGTTCCATCTGTTTTTTGTTACTCTGTTATACTGTATATTATATTTGATGAGTGAACGACTGGACCCAAATCATTTCCCTTGTGGATCAATAAAGTTTGTCTAAGTCTAAGTCCTGACAGATGTGACATTTTGAAGTGCACGTTGTGTTTTGCTGATGGCGTGGCTGCGCTTGTGCTTGCAGACGGAGGAGAACATCCCCCTGCGGGTGGAGGGCACCCTGAGGACCAGCCTGTCGTCCCTCGGGGTCAGTCTCTATGTAACTGTGCATGTGGGCCCGGGGCCGGGGCGAGACGCTTTACTGTCTGCATGCCAATCAGCCAAGTTCTGAGCCGCCCTCTGAGCTGCATGCCCTTCTCAATGTAGTGCATCCATTTTATTATTGTCTGGCTTTACCTACATACTAATAGTGCCATCTTTTAAAAACCAACAATTTAATTTTATTAATTTAATTTATTTTATATTTTTTTATATTATTATTTTTGAATTTGTATTATTTAATTTATTATTTATTTATTTTTTAAATGTATTTATTTATTTATTTATTTATTTTATTTTATTTTAAAAAATGTAATTTATTTTTTTTATTACATTTTAAAAATTATTTTAATGTATTTATTTTTAATTAATTATTTTTATTTTTTAAATTTAATTAAATTTAATTTTTTAAATGTTATTAATTTAAAAAATTTTTTTTTTCCTTTATCCTATACCTACTAAACCTTCTAAAACTTTCATACAGACGATCTGTCCATTCAGAGTATTTCAACCTAAAAGTCCTGTACATAAGTAATATAATATTAAAAGCAATTAGCATTAGTCAAAGCCATAGTATGTAACTTGTTAGCCAAAAAAAAACCCAAAACAAAACCTATAATAAAAGCCTGTTATTTTTGTTGTTTTTATTGCACTAACATACATAGAAATACATGCGTCTTACTGGAAGCGGGCTTGCATCTCCATAAACCTGACTCTTTGGTCTGTAAAGTGCCTTCTCCTGCTTGTTTGCATGGAAATGTTGTTCCTTGCCTATAATATTCCATAATATGGCATAAAACTTAAATATCTCCATGGGTGACTTTCCATCTCCAGAAAATTACTTGCTAAGATGACATTTAAGGGATTGTAACATAAGCTGTAATTAAACAATTTAAATGTTTGTAAGTTCTTGTTAAGTGCCAACTGTAAACTTGTAAATCAATCATGTTTATAATATATTTATTATGCAGCGTGGTACACGGCAGGGCTGCCCTCGTTCACCTTTAATTCTGCGACAAAACGCTCATGTAAATATAAACACAGGATCTGACAGCTGCACATTGGCCCGACATAAATAGTGTTTATCTGATTAAGTGAGTTCATACCTGAGCGTCTGAGAATGTGAAGTAACCAGAGCGGTGTTGTCATGTGACCTCCAGGAGCAGGCGTACTGCCGGGACAGTCGCTCCACCATCTCCGGCCGAGGCGTCGTCGTAGGAGGAGGAGGAGGAGGAGGGGCCGTGGACTACCTGGGCAGACCGGTCCTGCACAACAACTCCCGCCGCCTGAGAGAACGACTACTGCTGGACCGAGACGAGGAGAGCCGGCTCCGAGTCGAGAACTACGTCCGCAACAGCAACATGTCCCTGGTGAGATGTGAAAACCCTCACAAACAGCAGACACGAACAGTCAAGAGTTTAGACGACCTTTTCATTTGTTTATTCCCATGATTATTTCCACTGAAGGTATCAAAACTACACATGAACACAACTGGGATGGAATAAACAAAAACATCATAAATAACTTAAAAGTCTGATTGAAAATAATAATAATAATAACCACCCTTTGCTTTATTTATTTGATTTGTTAATACAAGACCAACTTTGAACCCTAGTTTGCACTTTTATCACTTCCTGACCCTGACGTGGCGCCGGTGTGAAGTGAAAACCATTTCAGGAGACTTCATCATGAAGGTCATTGAGAGAAGGACGAGGGTTTACAGCGCTGTCCACAAAGCAACACTGGATGAGTGAAAAAAGATTAAATGAGTTAAAAAAACATTAAATGAGTGAAAAAATACACTAAATGAGAGAAAAAAAACACTGAATGAGTGAAAAAACAGAGTGAAAAAAACACAGAAAGAGTGAAAAAAACACACAATGAGTGAAAAAAACATTGGATGAGTGAAAAAAAACACTGAGTGAAAAAAACACACACTGAATGAGTGAATAAAAACACTGGATGAGTGAAAAAACATTGAATGAGTGAAAAAACAGAGTGAAAAAAACACAGAAAGAGTGAAAAAAACACTGGATGAGTGAAAAAAACACAGAATGAGTGAAAAAAACATTGGATGAGTGAAAAAAAACACTGGATGAGTGAAAAAAATATTGGACGAGTGAAAAAAGCTGTGAATGAGAGGAGAAAAAACACTAAATGGGAAAAAACATTGAATGAGTGAAAAAAACAGAGTGAAAAAAACACAGAATGAGTGAAAAAAACATTGGATGAGTCAAAAAAAAAACACTGGATGAGTGAAAAAAACATTGGATGAGTCACAAAAAAAAACACTGGATGAGTGAAAAAAAACACTGAGTGAAAAAAACACACTAAATGAGTGAATAAAAACACTGGATGAGTGAAAAAACATTGAATGAGTGAAAAAAACAGAATGAGTGAAAAAAAAACATTGGATGACTGAAAAAAAACACTGGATGAGTGAAAAAAGCTGTGAATGAGAGGAGAAAAAACACTAAATGAGAAAAAAAACACTGAATGAGTGAAAAAAAAACACAGAATGAATAAATAATAAATAATAAATGCGTCACTGTCCAAAGTCTCACTAACAAAAAAAAAACCTACTACTTAAAATGTGATTTTAATTCCTGATTAATTCCAGAGATTTCACACACGTCACTCGTTCTGCACACTCCTGAAAACTCATTTTCAGTGCAGACTTTATTACTCCGGCTCTCGTCACTGAACCGGTGTTTTTGGCTCTTCGGTCTTCAGTCTTTGTCACAACAGGCTCCTCATGACAAAAACTCGATTGAGAGTTTCTGTCTGGAACACAAACGGCTCATTTTGAATAAACAGTCGTTCGTTTAATGTGACACGAACACACTTTCTCTGTTTATTATAATTATGTTGATGAAATCGCTTTGTTTATTTGTATTTTAAGTGTCGTGTTCCGACTTGTGTTGGCGCTCTGCACACCGAGGTTCTAATAGTTCTAATAGTCCTGCTTTAGTCCTGGTTTAGTCCTGGTTTCGTCCTGCTTTGGTCCTGCTTCGGACCTGCTTTAGTCCTTGTTTAGTCCTTGTTTAGTCATGGTTTAGTCCTGGTTTAGTCCTTGTTTAGTCCTTGTTTAGTCCTTGTTTAGTCCTGTTTTAGTCCTGGTTTAGTCCTGTTTTAGTCCTGGTTTAGTCCTGGTTTAGTCCTGGTTTAGTCCTGGTTTAGTCCTGGTTTAGTCCTGGTTTAGTCCTGCTTTAGTCCTGGTTTAGTCCTGGTTTAGTCCTGGTTTAGTCCTGGTTTAGTCCTTGTTTAGTCCTGCTTTAGTCCTGGTTTAGTCCTGGTTTAGTCCTGCTTTAGTCCTGGTTTAGTCCTGGTTTAGTCCTGCTTTAGTCCTTGTTTAGTCCTTGTTTAGTCCTTGTTTAGTCCTGCTTTAGTCCTGGTTTAGTCCTTGTTTAGTCCTGGTTTAGTCCTGCTTTAGTCCTGGTTTAGTCCTTGTTTAGTCCTTGTTTAGTCCTGTTTTAGTCCTGGTTTAGTCCTGCTTTAGTCCTGGTTTAGTCCTGGTTTAGTCCTGGTTTAGTCCTTGTTTAGTCCTTGTTTAGTCCTGGTTTAGTCCTGCTTTAGTCCTGGTTTAGTCCTGGTTTAGTCCTGGTTTAGTCCTGCTTTAGTCCTTGTTTAGTCCTGCTTTAGTCCTGGTTTAGTCCTGCTTTAGTCCTGGTTTATTCCTGGTTTAGTCCTGCTTTAGTCCTGCTTTAGTCCTGGTTTAGTCCTGGTTTAGTCCTGGTTTAGTCCTGCTTTAGTCCTGGTTTAGTCCTGCTTTAGTCCTGGTTTAGTCCTGCTTTAGTCCTGCTTTAGTCCTGGTTTAGTCCTTGTTTAGTCCTGCTTTAGTCCTGGTTTAGTCCTGCTTTAGTCCTGCTTTAGTCCTGGTTTAGTCCTTGTTTAGTCCTGCTTTAGTCCTGGTTTAGTCCTGCTTTAGTCCTGCTTTAGTCCTGTTTTAGTCCTGCTTTAGTCCTGCTTTAGTCCTGGTTTAGTCCTTGTTTAGTCCTTGTTTAGTCCTGGTTTAGTCCTTGTTTAGTCCTGCTTTAGTCCTGGTTTAGTCCTTGTTTAGTCCTGCTTTAGTCCTGGTTTAGTCCTGCTTTAGTCCTGGTTTAGTCCTTGTTTAGTCCTGCTTTAGTCCTGGTTTAGTCCTGGTTTAGTCCTGCTTTAGTCCTGCTTTAGTCCTGGTTTAGTCCTTGTTTAGTCCTGGTTTAGTCCTGGTTTAGTCCTGGTTCAGTCCTGATATAGTCCTGGTTTAGTCCTGGGTTAGTCCTGCTTTAGTCCTGGTTCAGTCCTGATATAGTCCTGGTTTAGTCCTGGTTTAGTCCTGGTTCAGTCCTGATATAGGCCTAGTCCTTGTTTAGTCCTTGTTTAGTCCTTGTTTTGTCCTTGTTTAGTCCTTGTTTTGTCCTTGTTTAGTCCTGCTTTAGTCCTGCTTTAGTCCTGGTTTAGTCCTGGTTTAGTCCTGCTTTAGTCCTGGTTTAGTCCTGGTTTAGTCCTTGTTTAGTCCTTGTTTAGTCCTGCTTTAGTCCTGGTTTAGTCCTTGTTTAGTCCTGCTTTAGTCCTGGTTTAGTCCTGGTTTAGTCCTGGTTTAGTCCTTGTTTAGTCCTGCTTTAGTCCTGGTTTAGTCCTGCTTTAGTCCTGGTTTAGTCCTGGTTTAGTCCTGGGTTAGTCCTGCTTTAGTCCTGTTTTAGTCCTGCTTTAGTCCTGGTTTAGTCCTGGTTTAGTCCTGGTTTAGTCCTGCTTTAGTCCTTGTTTAGTCCTACTTTAGTCCTGGTTTAGTCCTGCTTTAGTCCTGGTTTAGTCCTTGTTTAGTCCTTGTTTAGTCCTGCTTTAGTCCTGGTTTAGTCCTTGTTTAGTCCTGGTTTAGTCCTGGTTTAGTTCTGGTTTAGTCCTGATATAGGCCTAGTCCTTGTTTAGTCCTTGTTTAGTCCTTGTTTAGTCCTGCTTTAGTCCTGGTTTAGTCCTTGTTTAGTCCTGGTTTAGTTCTGGTTTAGTCCTGATATAGGCCTAGTCCATGTTTAGTCCTTGTTTAGTCCTGGTTTAGTCCTGGTTTAGTTCTGGTTTAGTCCTGATATAGTCCTTGTTTAGTCCTTGTTTAGTCCTTGTTTAGTCCTGCTTTAGTCCTGCTTTAGTCCCGCTGTAGTTTATCTATAATTTCAGTTAGTTTTAGTTAGTTTTTTTCCGTTTGTTTTCGTTAACTATAATAACCTTGGTGCACAGTTGAAGTTCCGACTTATCTGGATTTAAGGAGACACCAGCGCATTCCTGTTCTGCTGCGTGATTTGCCAGAAATACAGAATTAGATGAGCAGTTTCTGTTTTGCAATTTTTTCAATACTCTCCCTGCAGAGTTTAGTCTGAGCCATGGTGGGATTAGCACCACAAGTCTTGGCATGATTCTTGGATCTGTAGAAACCCGGATCAGGAGGTTCAGGAGGCTGGAGTGACTGCAGGGGGGGTCCTGGGTTCACACACGGACTTGGCCGGTTCTCAATGAAAAGTCTCCAAGAACAAGAGCGATATATGGAGAATTTCACTTTTGTAAACACACAATACAGTTTCAGTTATCTTTTTTTTTCGTTTAATTGTCCTGGTTTAGTCCTTATTTAGTCCTGATTTAGTTCTAATTTAGTCCTCCTTTAGTCCTTGTTTAGTCCTTGTTTAATCCTGCTTTAGTCCTGGTTTATTCCTGCTTTAATCCTTGTTTAATCCTGGTTTAGTCCTGGTTTAGTCCTTGTTTAGTCCGTGTTTAGTCCTGCTTTAGTCCTGCTTTAGTCCTGGTTTAGTCCTTGTTTAGTCCTGCTTTAGTCCTTGTTTAGTCCTGCTTTAGTCCTTGTTTATTCCTGGTTTAGTCCTTGTTTATTCCTGGTTTAGTCCTTGTTTAGTCCTGCTTTAGTCCTTGTTTAA
Source organism: Paratrypauchen microcephalus (assembly GCA_036785185.1). Lineage (NCBI taxonomy): Eukaryota > Metazoa > Chordata > Actinopteri > Gobiiformes > Gobiidae > Paratrypauchen > Paratrypauchen microcephalus. The sequence continues at coordinate 2,981,698 of JAVJIX010000045.1, read as the reverse complement.
TCCTTGTTTAGTCCTTGTTTAGTCCTTGTTTAGTCCTGGTTTAGTCCTTATTTACTGCTGTAGTCCTGGTTTAGTCCTCCTTTAGTCCTTGTTTAGTCCTGGTTTAATCCTGCTTTAGTCCTTGTTTAGTCGTTTTTTAGTCGTTGTTTAGTCCTGGTTTAGTCCTTGTTTAGTCCTGGTTTAGTTCTGCTTTAGTCTTTGTTTAGTCCTGCTTTAGTCCTTGTTTATTCCTGGTTTAGTCCTTGTTTATTCCTGGTTTAGTCCTTGTTTAGTCCTGCTTTAGTCCTTGTTTAATCCTTGTTTAGTCCTGGGTTAGTCCTGCTTTAGTCCTGGTTCAGTCCTGATATAGGCCTAGTCCTTGTTTTGTCCTTGTTTTGTCCTTGTTTAGTCCTGCTTTAGTCCCGCTGTAGTTTATCTATAATTTCAGTCAGTTTTAGTTAGTTTTTTTCCGTTTGTTTTCGTTAACTATAATAACCTTGGTGCACAGTTGAAGTTCCGACTTATCTGGATTTAAGGAGACACCAGCGCATTCCTGTCCTGCTGCGTGATTTGCCAGAAATACAGAATTAGATGAGCAGTTTCTGTTTTGCAATTCAAACAGCAGAGTTTAGTCTGAGCCATGGTGGGATTAGCACCACAAGTCTTGGCATGATTCTTGGATCTGTAGAAACCCGGATCAGGAGGTTCAGGAGGCTGGAGTGACTGCAGGGGGGGTCCTGGGTTCACACACGGACTTGGCCGGTTCTCAATGAAAAGTCTCCAAGAACAAGAGCGATATATGGAGAATTTCACTTTTGTAAATACACAATACAGTTTCAGTTATCTTTTTTTTTCGTTTAATTGTCCTGCTTTAGTCCTTGTTTAGTCCTTGTTTAGTCCTTGTTTAGTCCTGGTTTAGTCCTTGTTTAGTCCTGGTTTAATCCTGCTTTAGTCCTTGTTTAGTCCTTGTTTAGTCCTGCTTTAGTCCTTGTTTAGTCCTTGTTTAGTCCTTGTTTAGTCCTGGTTTAGTCGTTGTTTAGTCCTGGTTTAGTCCTTGTTTAGTCGTTGTTTAGTCCTGGTTTAGTCCCTGTTTAGTCCTGGTTTAGTCGTTGTTTAGTCCTGGTTTAGTCCTGGTTTAGTCCTGGTTTAGTCCTTGTTTAGTCCTGCTTTAGTCCTTGTTTAGTCCTGGTTTAGTCTTTGTTTAGTCCTGCTTTAGTCCTTGTTTAGTCCTGGTTTAGTCTTTGTTTAGTCCTGCTTTAGTCCTGGTTTAGTCCTTGTTTAGTCTTTGTTTAGTCCTTGTTTAGTCCTGGTTTATTCCTGCTTTAATCCTTGTTTATTCCTGGTTTAGTCCTGCTTTAGTCCTTGTTTAGTCCTGCTTTAGTCCTGTTTAGTCCTTGTTTAGTCCTGGTTTAGTCCTGGTTTAGTCCTGGTTTAGTTCTGGTTTAGTCCTTGTTTAGTCGTTGTTTAGTCCTTGTTTAGTCCTGGTTTAGTCCTTGTTTAGTCCTTGTTTAGTCGTTGTTTAGTCCTGGTTTAGTCCTTGTTTAGACCTGGTTTAGTCCTTGTTTAGTCCTAGTTTAGTCCTTGTTTAGTCCTGGTTTAGTCCTTGTTTAGTCCTGGTTTAGTCCTTGTTTAGTCCTGCTGTAGTTTATCTATAATTTCACTTTAAACACAGAATGAGTGAAAAAAAACATGACTCTTCAATGAAACTCTCCAAGAACAACACACTTTTCACGTTAATTACTCACTTTTTTGTGTAAAATCGCAAGGAATTATAAAACGGATCCAAGAGATTTTTTTTAAGAGAAGCAGGGGTCAGGTGAAGTGTTTGTGCTGTTGTGACTTGTGGTATTTGTCAAGTATTTTGTCAAAGAACGCGTACTGTCATTGTGCCCAAAACCAGATCATATCAATAAATCAGATATTATCATCATGATTTACACTTTCACTCACTTTGGGTGCTCTATTTATATTTGTCTTGCCTTCTTGTCATCAAAGAAAAAGAAAAAAACACTGAATAAGAGTAAAAAATACACTACATGAGAGAAAAAAACACAAAATGAGAAAAAAACACAAAATGAGAATAAGAAAAAAAACACTAAATGAGAGAAAAAAAACACTAAAAGAGAGAAAAAAACATAAAATGAGGGGGGAAAAAAAACTCTAAATGAGAAAAAAACACCAAATTAGAGAAAAAACACAAAATGAGAAAAAAACACTAAATGAGAGAAAAAACACAAAATGAGGGGAAAAAAACACTAAAAGAGAGAAAAAAACACAAAATGAGGAAAAAAACTCTAAATGAGAAAAAACACCAAATTAGAGAAAAAAACACAAAATGAGAAAAAACACTAAAAGAGAGAAAAAAAACACAAAATGAGGGGGGAAAAACTCTAAATGAGAAAAAAACACCAAATTAGAGAAAAAACAGAAAATGAGAAAAAAACACAAAATGAGAGAAAAAAACAGTAAATGAGAGTAAAAAACACTAAATGAGAATAAGAAAAAAACACTAAATGAGAGAAAAAAAAAACACTAAAAGAGAGAAAAAAACACAAAATGAGGGAAAAAAACACAAAATGAGGGGAAAAAACAGTAAATGAGAGTAAAAAACACTAAATGAGAAAAAACACTAAAATGAGAGAAAAAAAACACAAAATGAGGGGGAAAAAAACACAAAATGAGAAAAAAACACAAAATGAGAGAAAAAAAAATGCTAAATGAGAAAAAAAACACTGAATGACTGAAAAAACCCCCAGAGGACAAGTATTCCCAAAACCAGATAAAAAAAACAAAACAAAAAAAAACAGAATAAGAGGAAAAACACTAAATGAGAAAAAACACTAAACGAGAGAGAAAAAAAACACTGAATGACTGAAAACAAAAAAAAAAACAAAAAACCCTGGATGAGAATGTCCAAAACCAGATCAAATCAATAAATCACTTTAAACTTTGTGTGCTCTCTCTGGATATATTTGTTTTGCGATCTTGTCATCAGATCAATACAGGAGCAGTTTCTTCCATATACTTACGTTATTTTTTTATATTATTTTTCAATTTTTTTTTATAGAGAAGCAGGGATCAGGTGAAGTTGTTGTTGTGACTTGTGGTTTTGTCAAAGAACTCAAACTGTCATTGTGTCTCGAGGCAAAACTCTTCATCCCCATTGCCCAAAACCAAATCAAATCAATAAATCAGATATTATCATCATTATTTACACTTTCACTCACTTTGGGTGCTCTCTCTCTCTGTATATTTGCACTGCCTTCTTGTTTAGTTTAGTTTATTTGATTTATTTGACAGGGACCATGTACACGAGCATTAATCACAAAAAATGAAAAGATGCTTTGTACCAGACTTTAGCTCTCAGAGATAATTTCCATCAAACTGTCAATAAAGAAAAAGAAAAAAAAACACTGACTGAGTGAAAAAAACAGAATGAGAAAAAACACAGAATAAGAAAACAACACAATGAGTGTCACATGTTCAATCTGAGCCTCAGCCTGGAGAAGGTCCCCGTCCTGTGGAAGACCTCCTGTATGATCCCGGTTCCCAAAACAACAAACGCCAGGGAACCAGCCCACTACAGACCAGTCGCCTTGACCTCCCACCTCATGAAGACCATGGAGAGGGTGATCCTCAGCCACGTCCGCTCTGTGGTGAGCCCCACCCTGGACCCGCTGCAGTTTGCCTACAAGCCAAACGTAGGAGTAGAGGACGCCGTCATCTACTTGCTGCAGCGGGCACTCACCCACCGGGAGTGCTGCGAGAGTCATGTTCTTTGACTTCTCCAGCACCTTCAACACCATCAGGCCGGCACTGCTGCGGGGGAAGCTGGAGGACGCAGAAGTGGATGGACATCTCGCTGCCTGGACCATCGACTACCTCACTCACCGTCCACAGTACGTGCAGCTGCGCGGCTGTGAGTCAGAGGTGGTAGTCTGCAGCACTGGGGTCCCCCAGGGAACTGTCCTCTCACCCTTCCTCTTCACCATCTACACCTCGGACTTCACATACAACACGGACAGCTGCCATCTCCAGAACTTCTCTGACGACTCGGCCATTGTGGGCTGTGTGTCTGAGGGGAATGAGCTGGAGTACCGCTCGGTCATCAGAGACTTTGTGGACTGGTGTGGGCGCAACCACCTGAGCCTGAACACCAGTAAGACAAAGGAGCTGGTGATGGACTTCAGGAGGAGACCACTACCTCACTCACCGGTGAACATCCAGGGGCAGGACATAGAGACTGTGGACAGTTTCAAGTACCTGGGTGTTCACCTCAACAATAAACTGGTCCCACAACACCGACGCCCTGTACAAGAAGGGCCAAAGCCGCCTCCACCTCCTGAGGAGACTGAGGTCCTTTGGAGTGTGCAGGCCTCTGCTCAAGACTTTTTATGACTCTGTGGTGGCCTCTGCTCTCCTCTATGCTGTCGTCTGCTGGGCCCCGAGCAGCACAGAGCGGGACAGAAAAAGACTTAATAAGCTGGTCAGGAGGGCCAGCTCTGTCCTGGACTGTCCTCTGGACTCTGTAGAGGAGGTGGCTGAGAGGAGGGTGCTGGACAAACTTACATCCATCATGGACGACACCTCTCACCCTCTGCACTGGACTGTAGAGGAGCTGAGCAGCTCCTTCAGCAGCCGACTGAGGCACCCCCAGTGCAAGAAGGAGCGCTACCGCAGATCCTTCATCCCCACCGCCATCAGACTGTATAACTCCACTGTAGAGTCCAGATGTGCAATATCCTCTTTTCCATGCTCTCCATGTTAATGTTTGTATTATTATTATTACAGTCATACCTCACCTTACAAAATTAATTCGTTCCAGAAGTGGTTTCGTAACGTGATTTTTTTCGTAAGTAGAGTCGCAATGTAAAAGGCCTGATTTGTTCCTAGCCAATGGGAGGCCAGCGGGGTGTTGGGAGAGTGTATTTACAAGTGTATTTACGTTTCGGGGGATTTGGGCGGCTGCGCATCCGAGCGCACATTATTTGAATTTTGGGGATTTCGCGTTTCATAACTTGAATTTTCTTTCGTATTCAGAGATGAAAATTTTACGTAAAGGCGTTTCGTAACTTGGATTATTCGTTAGTTGGGTCTTTGGTAAGGTGAGGTATGACTGTATTATTATTATTACTTATTTTTTATTATTAATTACTTTTTTCCATCATTGCCTGCATGCACTTTTCTTTCTTGCTCAAACTGTCCTGGAGCTACTGTGACAAGTAAATGTCTCCTGTGTGAGATCAATAAAGTCTGATCTTATCTTATCTTCAAAAAAACACAGAACGAGTGAAAAAACAGAACGAGTGAACAAAACACAGAATAAGAGAAAAAAACAGAATGAGAAAAAAACAGAATGAGTGAAAAAAAACACAGAACGAGTGAAAAAAACACTAAATGAGAAAAAACATTGAATGACTGAAAAAAATATTGGATGAGTGAAAAAACATTGAATGAGCAAAACAAAAACACAGAATGAGTGACAAAAAACACTGGGTGAGTGAAAAAACACTGGATGAGAGGGTCCAAAACCAGATCAAATGAGTAAATCAAATATTCTCATTATTTACACTTTCACTCACTTTGCGCTGTATATTTGTTTTACCTTCTTGTCACCAGATCAATACAGGAGCAGTTTGTTCCACATACTTACGTTATGTGTCATTTAAAGAGAATGGAACTTACTCAAACTGGATTAATTTTTATGTGAGTCAGAGTTTAAGTTTGTAACGACTGACTTCTTTTTGGTATTGTGTTACAAAACCCGCCTGACAGATTTACCTGTCAACTACTTTAGTTTTTCATTTCTCCCAAAAACAAGATTATGGGTGGCGTAATCAACCTCTGTGACACTGAAGGAAAGTCAACTGATTTTTAACGTTCTATATCCTCCTGGGACCAGAAGAAAAAAGTGTATCTATTATTATGTAATTATTATTATTATTATTATTATTATTATTATTATTATTATTATTATTATTATTATTATTATTATTATTATTATTTCTATTTGGAGGTAAATGAACACCTTAGCTAATCCATGTGAAGTTAACCTAACAAAAACATATGTATATTGATGACCAACATCTCTGACAAGCTTCTACAGTCTTATTTATGTATTTATTTATGTATTTTTATTTATTGTTTATTTTATTTATATTTATATTTTTATTTGTATTTATTATTTATTTATGTATTTACTTATATATGCATGTTTATTTATTATTTATTTATTTATTTACCTGTTTATGTATTTTTATGTATATATTTATTTATTATTATTTTTATTTATTTATTTATTTACTTATGAATGCATGTTTATTTATTATTTTTTATTTTATTTATATTTGTATTTATTATTTATTTATTTGTTTACTTATGTATGCATGTTTCTTATTTTTTAATTCATATTTTTATTTATTTTTTATTGTTTTATGTATTTAAAGGTCCCATGGCATGAAATTTTCACTTTCTGAGGTTTTTGAACGTTAATGTGAGCTCCCCTACCCTGTTTAGCCCCCCCCATGGCTAAAAGTTGCGAAATGTCTAAACTGAGCATTTGCGATCCTTTTCTGCGTTAGAAAAAAACACAGCTCAAACGGGCGATTCTCAACAAGGCACCTTATTGACGTCAGATCAAAAAATGCAGTTCCACCCCCGTCTGTCTGTACTCAGCGTCTCTGTAAATCACGCCCAAAGAGTTTGGACTGCGAATGCGCTAGGCAATGCGAAATGCGTTTTTTTATTTGCCTGGAGGCACGTCCGAGTGTTTCTAGGCTCGGAAGTCCTTTATCTGAGCCTCTGGACCTTTGAACAGCAGTGGTTTAATTTTATTTTCTGTGGAAATGTGTTTATTTTTCAATGGAACGCTTCTAATCTCTTCTCCGCGCAAAAACGCGGAAATGGATCAGAGCGGACAGCTGAGAGCGGAGAGTTTGGCCACGCCCCCACCCTCTACTATAGGCCATCTCTGTCCTCCTCATTTGCATTCAAGCATAATGGACTGTTCAGAGAGAGAAAAATTACTCTTTCTCATCTTATCTCTGTTTCTCATGCACTGAGTGTTGATTTTGGAGAAGGATTCGTTTACAGTATTAGGGAACCATTAAGGAGCCATATAAAAGCATCAAGAAGTACCATGTCATGGGATCTTTAAAAAGAAAAAAGGTGTCTTGCCCTCTCCGGGTGGGTGGGGAGTTCCAGTATGTCGGGGTCTTGTTCTCGAGTGAGGGGAGGATGGAGCGTGAGATTGACAGGTGGATCGGTGCAGCATCGGCAGTGATGCGGTCGCTGTACCGGCCTGTTGTGGTGAAGAGGGAGCTGAGCCGAAAGGCAAAGCTCTCGATTTACCGTCGATCTACGTTCCTCCCCTCACCTATGGTCATGAGCTCTGGGTAATGACCGAAAGGACGAGATCGCCGATACAAGCGGCCGAAATGAGTTTCCTTCACAGAGTCGCTGGGCGCTCCCTTAGAGATAGAGTGAGGAGCTCGGTCACACGGGAGGAGCTTGGAGTAGAGCCACTGCTCCTCCACGTCGAGAGCAGCAGCTGAGGTGGCTCAGGCTTCTGTTCTGTGTAAACAAAGGCTAAATCATATTTTTTAATTAATTTTTTAATTTAACCTTTATTTAACCAGGAAAGTCCCATTGAGATTAATAATCTCTTTTTCAAGGGAGTCCTGGCCAAGACAGCGGCACAGATCAATACAATTACAAAACCATTTCAAAAACAATATAAGCAATTACACGCAATAAAATGTTTCAGAATTAAAAACATTTACAAACCATAGATTTGTAAATGTTTTTAATTCAATCATGGCTGTGATACTAAAAGTCTACGAATTCCATTAATTTTGTGCAAAGTTAATATGAAAAACACCAATTTTACTCATCAAAAAATGAAAATGTCAACACAACTGTGGCTCTTACGCAATAATTTAGTAAAATATACTTAGAAATACTCTTGCCGATATATTGATACAGCAGCCCACGATATTGATACTGTATCATCATCTTAAACGATGCAATATAGCGATATTTCATATTTTTGGACACCCCTAATTTACATCTTTTTTTATTTATTAAGTTAGACAAATTATAAAACACAGTTAATGAAAGAAAAAAAAAAGAACACGACTTCTAGGATGAAGAAAACCGAAAACCATTTATTATCGCCAACAGAACCCGCCGGAAGTCATCATCTGCATGTTTCCAAACAAATTTCAGGCTGAAACAGAAGGCAGAGGCAAACTTAAACACGTTCCTCATGGTTTGAAGTCGGGCATTTTAATTTGTTAAATAGAATTAACGCGTAACATTTTGTGTTCCAGCAGGAGACCCGGTACCAGCCTCCTCTGCTGCCCACCTCCTACCCCATCCAGAGCACCGAGGTGGTCCGGCACATCAACGGCGGCCTGCTCATCCCCAGCGAGGGCGGAGGGTCCCGGCAGAGCAGCATCATCAAGGCCCCCCTACCCCTGCCGCCCATGAGCAGCCCGCCGCCGTACCCGCCGGTCACCGACGACGAGGACGAGGTGGACGAAGGTCTGGGGGGTCCCACCAACAGCCAGGACCCCCCCGAGGACCAGGACAGCGAGACCAACAGCTCCCAAGTGTCGTACCCCAACAGCAACGGCTCGCTACGGCCCAAAATACGACCATTGACTCCTATCGTGAGCCCCCACGCGTCGCTCATTCACAAAGCGCAGATCGTCTAGTTTGGCGTACCCACCGGAATGTTAACATACAGAATTTTTAAAAACATTTTCTTCTTTTCTAAATATTTTTGGATTATTATTATTTTTGCTTTGATAATGGATATCTGTGGAGAACGTATTAACGCATGAGACGTTTGAATGTGGAATTTATAGTTTTTATTTTTGTCTGAGTGGCTCTCGTCAGGGTGATCCACTTAGCCCCATCAACTTTACATATGCACAATCCTCCAGCTAGCTACTCCTGACCATGAACCTCGCTCCAGATCGAGAAATGGGTCTTCATGAGCGCTTCACTGCTGCTGACAGGTTACCCCGAGGTTACCCCGGTGGCACTGAAGCGCTACGTCAACAATTAAACCTTCAAAATGATGCAAACTTTCGCTGAGAGCAAATCCAGGGAAGGTGCCTGGACATCAAAAACCTCAAGATCCCTCAGCGAATCTCTATCGCCTTTGTAGGCAATGGAACTTCGCCAAATGGAATTACTTTAACGCAAGGGAATAAAACAAACATCTGGGCGTGTTTTCAAAGCTGACAGTCCAAATACCACGGTTAAAATGCAAATCCTGAGAGAGCTTTTTACGGCGTCTCTTGCAATATTTACCCAGCGTGGGAAAGACAGACATTTCCGGGTTGACAGATGAAACTCGAGACGTTTGGCAGGAGCAGACGATGCCGCGACATGTTCTAATATTTTTGCAATGTCTTCTGTCATCGCGTCGCGGAAAGTGCCTCATCAGAATGTTGCAACACTTCACTTCATCTGTGACGATAAGACGAATCTATGGTTGCCCTTTTCACACACATTGGGTTTGGGATCCAATCCAAACTGCCACGCCTCATACCTCCATAATGTCGCCATGACTTCGCCCGGGGCAGAAGCAGATAACAAGGAGATGTCAATAAACTGAGAATTAAACAGCAAACGACCTGAAAAACTGAATGTGCCACTTTGAAAGCGAGCAGAACATGTATTATGGACCACAGTGGACTAGAATGAGTCCTGTGCATGGCGTGGAACTGAATGTGGATGTATTGTTTCCACGCTTTTGATTTTATTTTCATTTTTAGATTTTATTTTGAAATACAAACTGTGTATAGTATTTGCTTTGCCAATGGGAGCTATGCCAAAGTTCTTCAGACCAGAGATCCACAACCACCTTTAGTCTACCACCAACTTTACTCTGAAAATGTGGTGCAAATTAACCTAAATACAGTGAAAATTAAATGATTATTGAGAGATTTGTAAGTATTTTAGACTTTAGACAAACTTTATTGATCCACAAGGGAAATTATTTGGGTACAGTCGCTCACTCATCAAATATAATATATAACAGAGGAGAACAAAAAATAGAAGAATAGCAAAAAAAGAGCAAGAGACCGGAGTCAAATGAGACAAAATTATAATAATTAATAATAATTATTTAATTATTTAATAGGGACAGTGTAAATTAATGAACATCTACAACATTACAGTGTAAATACACCAGATAGTAGCAAAATGCTCAATTCCATCTCTAGTCCCTGGGCAGGTGACGCCACAGCAAAAACAACAAAAACGACAAGTGACAATAACAACATTAAAACATTAAACATTAAGGGGATAGTGCGTTTTTTGTTTTGTTTTTTGTTTATGTGAGTCTGTATGGCTTCCCCTTCAACAGTGTCGTGAGATTAACACTGACTTACCGATTACAGCGTGATCTGGGCCCAGTTCTGCTCCGGTAACGTAGCTCGTAAATGTAGTTCCGGTAAGTTCGCGGGGACAGTTAATAAAGCTTGTTTTTCTTCTCAAAACAACACTTGTCCAAAAAGTGATATATTTGCGTCACAAAGAGTTCGATTCGCGTATTTTCTCTCGATTTGTATCACTGCGCGCACGTTAGCTCTATTAGCTTGTTCACTTGTAAGCGGATGTTTACGGCGGATGTTTACGGCGGATGTTTACGGCGGATGCGGTATGGCGACATCCACCAACAGGCTAATACAGCTAATCTGCGCGCAGTGATACGAGTCGAGAGAAAATAACCCCAACGCGAATTAGGCTGCTGAATTTTTAGTGGACAACTGTTTGTGACGCAAATATATCACTTTTTGGACAAATGTTGTTTTGAGAAGAAAAACTTTATTAACTGTCCCCGCTAACTTACCGGAACTAAGTTCGCGAGCTACGGAACCGGAGCAGAACTGGGTCCAGATCACGGTGTAATCGGTAAGTCAGTGTTAATCTCACGACACTGTTGAAAGGGAAGCCATACAGATTCACATTTTAAAAAAAACAACGCACTATCCCTTTAAAAGTGTCCACGTGTCTGGTTTTCCTTTAGCCACTTTTGAGAATTGCATTTATACAGCGCCTTTCATGACGCCCAAAGCGTTTTACAGTTTATTGTTCATTCACTCCACACTTGGCGGTGGTAAACTACAGTGGTGGTAAACCACAGCTGCCCTGGGGCAGACTGACGGAAGCGAGGCTGCCAATCTGCGCCATCGGCTCCTCCGACCACCTCCAACTAGGGATGCAAATTATCGATTAATTCATTAATCTATAGTTGATTGACCTTATCGATCGATTAACGATTAACTGATAAGCGGCGTTTTTCACCTGAATTTTAGTGTTTCAATAGGGTCTTTAAGAATATAAGCTATAGTAACATAACACTGAGTCAAAAATATATCATAGTATTATTATATTGTATATTCCTCAATTAATTATTCCTTAGTAAAAAGCAGACAAATGTATTGATGCTGAATAACAAAATACAGTAATCCCTCGCTCTATCGCGGTTCGCGGATTTTTTTTAATTTATTTTTTTTATAGTGTAACATTTTTTTTATAGTGTAACATTGTGTTCTGCGTCCTGATTGGCTAAGAGACTAGACCAGGACTAAACGTGGACTAAACCAGGTCTAGACCAGAACTAAACCAGGTCTAGACCTGGACTGGGCCTGGACTAAACCAGGACTGGACCAGGTCTAGACCTGGACTAAACCAGGATTAAACCACCACATGCCGCTGCTGGTTTCGTGCGGCTGGTTTGTGGCTCGGGCTGAGACTACGCATTCCGGGCGCCGCGGTTCGATCTCGTGCTCAGCAGCCCCGGTGTACGCGCAAGGACTGGGCAGTGCCGTTGAGTGAGCGCGGTGCGCGGTTGCCTTGTTTCGTGACCACGCGGGTGCGCGTGTCCGCGATTAGCGATTAATTACAATTAATGCATTTTGTTCGACTAATGTCTTGATCGACAATTAATCGTAAGTCGATTAATTGTTGACATCCCTACCTCCAACACTCACAAACACTCCACTTTCATACGAGGCAATGTGGGTGAAGTTTCTTGCCTAAGGACACAACAACAGTTTTTGTTTTGGAATTGGCGCCCCCCTGTGGCTCCTGGAATTCCCAGCGTCTTCCATCCGAGTCCTGCCCAGGCCCTGCTGAGCTTCTGAGATCTGACGGGATCAAGCTTTGACAAGTCGGTATAGCCAGAAAAATTAAAAATCATAATAATCAGTATACAAATCAAAATAAGTAATAAAATATCAAATAAAATATCAAATCACAGCTATAAACTTTACTTTAACTTTACTCCACTATACTACAATATTTTGTGTTGTTATTGCCCCTCTCCTGAAAAATTCAGTTTTTAGCGATCCGTAGGAGAAAAAAAGGCTGGGGACAGCTCCTTTAGACGATTTGTGAAAAGAGCTGATCCTCCTGTAAAGACTACGTGAAAATGTGTCAGATTTTAAATGCTGTAGTCGAATTTGAATTTGAATGTGTAATGAGGCTTAGTGTCCTACAAATTGTATTTCACAAAATTTCAGTTTATTAGTATTAATCATCATCATCATCGTAATTTTTCCCAGAATTAAAAAAAAAAAAAAAAAAAAAAATATATATATATATATATATATATATATATATATATATAGACTATCTGGAAAAATAAATGAAAATCGCAATTGAAGCATAGATTTAAAGCTGCACTGTGTAACACTCCGGGTGGAGGGTTGGTCATCATGGAGATGATGTTGAATTTTTCACAGTATGATATTAAACTTATCTGTTTCCATGGAGACACATAAGAAGCCAATTTACAGGTCAGATCTGTGAAGAGGTGGACCCACTTACAGCAGAATGCATACTTTTCTTGTATTTTATGGTGGAAAAACACCTATAAATTAAATAATAAGCGAGTTTAATGCCATGCTGTGGTACATTCCAGCCAAAGCAGTGTCCCGAGCAGATCTCCATGGACACAACCAGGTGCTGGACCAGGAAAGTTGCATAGTACAACTTTAAATGAATCTAATTGTAAAACGTGTGTTGCTCCTGGAAATACGGGTAAAGCCATAATACTGGTTTGGTGCGGTTTATTAAAACGGAATGCATAAAAAAGATAATTAAAAGGCTCTTTTCACGCTTAACGGAAAAAATTTGGAAGACGTAGTTCCCGACACTGGACACGTGATAAAACCGCGGATTCAGCAGCAGCGTCTTCACAACCCGCCGAATATTTCCATTAAGACGTTGCCGATACGATATGAACCTCGATACATAGGCCACGATATGATGCGTTTTTCGATTCAATACGATATATTTCAAATCGATTCGATACGTCTCTGCGAAAACAAAGGCTAAATCATGGCTGTGATACTAAAAGTCAACGAAGTCCATTAAGTTTACGCAAAAAGTTCATTTAAAAAACACCAATTTTACTCATTAAAAAAGCGAAAATGTCGACACAACTGTGGCTCTTACACAATAATTTAGTAAAATATACTTAAAAATACTTTTGATGACAGCCCACGATATTGATACTGTATCATCACCTTAAACGATGCGATATAGTGATATTTCATATTTTTGCACACTCCTAATTTACATGTTTTTTATTTATTAAGTTAGACAAATTATAATACACAATTTAATATTGATACAATAGTGGCTCTAATAGGATACTTAAAGGAAAAGTAACATTTTTTACAATCTGAGCCTTATTTCGGTAATAAAACAAGTTGTTTTAGTCACCCATAGCACTTTGGTGTCATTTGGAGCAGTTTCGTAGATGTTGTAGTTTAGCGATATCCGTTAACGTGAGTGCTCGGGGAACAACGTTGCAGTCACCAAATAACACAAACTTTAGCACTTTTCAAATCATAGAAGCTCGATGTCTTAGTCTACGATTTCGTGTGGTCAAAAGTGGCCTGTAATCCGAGATTTAGCCATAGTTTCGAGTAGATGAGGACGCCAGTGCGCATGTGTGGACTGTGCTCTCAGCTCCCGGGACCCAAACATGAAACGCAAAGCTGTAAACTATGGATAAATCTCGGATTACAGGCCACTTTTGACTCAAACTAAATCGTAGACTAAGACATTGAGCTTCTATGATTTGAAAAGTGCTAAAGTTTGTGTTATTTGGAGCCCGCACGGGGCATATTACATGCTCGGGGAATATATTATATGCCCCGAGCTATGGCTAGAAGTCGCGCTAGGCTAATGCTAATCTAAAACGTCTCTGGAAGTGCTCCATATGACACCAAAGTGCTATGGGTGAGTAAAACAACTTGTTTTATTACCGAAATAAGGCTCAAATTGTAAAAAAAACGTTACTTTTCCTTTAAAGTTCACAAAGTCCATTAAGTTTGTGCAAATTTAATATGAAAAACACCAATTTTACTCATTTAAAAAAGCGAAAATGTCGACACAACTGTGGGTCTTACACAATAATTTAGTCAAATATACTTAAAAATACTCTTGATGACATATCGATACAGCAGCCCACGATATTGATACTGTATCATCACCTTAAACGATGCGATATAGCGATATTTCATATTTTTGCACACTCGTAATTGACATCTTTTTTATTTATTCAGTTAGACAAATTATAAAGCACAATTAACGAAAGAAAAAAAGAAAGAACACAACGACTTCTAGCTGAAGAAAACCGAAAACCATTTACTATCACCAACAGAACCCGCCGGAAGTCATCATCCGCATGTTTCCAAACGATTTTCTGGTTTTGTGGCGTAAACGTGAATCGAGCCCATTCTGTAGTCATGTTTTACGATGCTGGTTTACATTGCTCTCAGTTTTTATTCCTTATTTCCTTTACAGAAAAATCTGATGGAATGTCTGGCTGCTCTAAGAATGCAAAAACACATACAGATTTATAATTAAAGTTTATTTTTGTAGATTTTTTTGTTTCTGTTACGGTCACGAGAGCGCCAAAACTATTGAGAATACGTATAATTTTTGGTAATGAAGTATTAATTGTATATTTTGACGTGTTTGCGTGGGCAGAGCGTGGGCACGTTCTGACACAGACGAGCCCGACAGGTTTGACTTCATTCAGGCAGTATTCAGAGTAAACAGCGCCCTCCTGTGGGTATTGCGGTAACAGCGTTATGCCGTTCCACTGTGATAGTTTATATGTTTGTATGGAACTGTTACGAGACTGTGTGAATATTTTGTATTGGTGGATGGAAATAAATGTTGTTTCCTCAAATAAAAGTTCAAATTCTGTGGTCTAAAAGTAGCCGACATTTAAACATGAAGACATTTCCATTTGGTATGCATTAAGTATGAGTTGTGTTATTGAAAAAGATTTTTAAAAATACACCTGCATGAAAAAGAAATGATGATTCAGGCTACGTTTATATGACGACGGTCTGAACAGAAGACGCCAAAGTGGAGTCGCGGCTTCACTTTTTATTCCGCGTTTAGACGAGCGTTTTCGGGAGGAAATCTGCGTGCACACTGTGACGTAAAAGTGTGTGGAATTGGATTGGGTATGCATGCCAGGCGGCTAGGTGGCGCTGTGATACATTATCACTATGTCCCTGCTTACACGTACACTGGTATTTTTTAAAACTGACACAAACATTTCCCTTCGTTTGTACCCATCCGTTACACGCAAATGGCAAATTCGCCTCTGAAAACGAAGGAGAACGCTCTGCAAGCCAATCAGAATCACACTTTTGGTGCGTCAGCTCCTAAAACTCTGTTTATCTCACTTTACACAAAAACGCGAAACCGTAGTTTTTTAAAAAGTATAGTTTTCAGAGGAAAAATCTCCATTTGTGTGCAAACAAAAGGCACAAATGAAGGGAAAAGAACAGATACCCGAGTATGTGTAAACGGGGCCTATGTCCGCGCATACGTAGAATCTTATTATAATAATAATTAGGGATGCACCGATGTGAAAATATTAGCCGATATCGGATATTAATGTTGCTGTTATCGGCCGATATCGGTAATAACCGATACCTATATATATATATATATATATATATATATATACTATATATATATATATATATATATATATATATATATATATATATATATATATATATATATATATATATAAAAAATATATATATATATATATATATATATATATATATTTTTTTTTTTTTGTAAATTCTGAGATAACATTTTAAACAAACTGAAAATCATGCAAAACACATTTTGCATGATTTTCAGTGTGATTTTTTAAAATTATTTTTTTATTTAATTTTTTTTTTATAGTGTAACATAAAAAAAAAAAAAAAAAAAAAAAAACTGTAACATTGTGTTCTGCATCCTGATTGGCTAAGGGACCTTTGCTGATTGATGTTATAGATGGGGGACACCGGATGGGGTGGACCGAGACCAGACCAGTACCAGACCGGGACTAGACCGGGACTAGACCGGGACTAATCGCGGACTAAACCAGGTCTAGACCAAGTCTAGACCAAGTCTAGACCAGGTCTAAACCAGGTCTAAACCAGGACTGGACCAGGACTAAACCTGGACTAAACCAGGACTGGATCAGGACTAAACCTGGACTAAACCAGGACTGGACCAGGACTAAACCTGGACTAAACCAGGACTGGATCAGGACTAAACCTGGACTAAACCAGGACTGGACCAGGTCTAAACCAGGATTAAACCACCTTCACTATTAATACATTTTGTTGAAAATCTATGAAAGAGAGAGAGAGAAATGTGAGAAAACGTTAATTCGAGGGATTACTGTACTGACAGGACCAAACTGTCAAATATCGGTCGTTAATATCGGCCCACTTTTACACATCGGGCCGATATGTTAAAATTTGGCATTATTGGCCGATACCGATGTTAATTCCGATACATTGTGCATCCCTAATAATAATAATTTTATTTATCAGACGCCTTTCTGGACACTCAAGGTCGCCTTACAACAAGCACAATATTCATTATAGTTAAAAGCAACAGTTAAAATACAAACAGTTGAAAACAAACAATAAAACTTTTAAACAGTAAAACTTTTAAAAGGACAGTAAAACAAACAGTAAAACTTTTAAACAGTAAAACTTTTAAAAGGACAGTAAAACAAACAGTAAAACTTTTAAACAGTAAAACGTAAAATCTTCCTTAATTCATATACAGTGGTACCTCACCTTACGAAATTAATTCGTTCCAGAAGTGGTTTCGTAACGTGAATTTTTCGTAAGTTGAGTAGCTATTTCAATGGAAAAGGCCTGATCCGTTCCAAGTATTTTTTTAAATAGTGTAACTTTTTTTTTTATAGTGTAACGTTCTGTTCTGCGTCCTGATTGGCTAAGAGACTAGACCAGGACTAAAAGAACGTGGAATAAACCAGGTCTGGCCAGAACTAAACCTGGATTGGACCTGTTATTATTATAGCATGGCAGTGCTGTTGGATAAGCGCGTTGCTCGTTGCTCGTGTCTGCGCTCCTTGCGCGTTCCGCGCTAGAGCTAAGAGGCCGAGAAAGACGCTCTTTCAGCGGGAATAAGAGCGGGGCGGGGCGGGCTCTGGTTCTATCTGACCTCCAGAGCCGGGGCGCCGACACTGTGAGCTAAGAGGCCGAGAAAGGTGCTCTTTCGGCGGGCAAGACCGCGGGGTCTCGCTCGGCGCGGGTTCTGGTTCTATGTGACTTCCAGGTCAAGACCAGAACAAAACCAGGTCTAGACCAGGACCGGACCAGGTCCAGACCCGGACCAAACCGGGCCCAGACCAGGATTAAATCACCCCGTGCTCGGCTCGCGGCCCCGAGGGGGAGGCACGGCCCGAGCGCCGCGGCTCCATCTCGCGCCCGCAGCCCCGGTGTACTCGCGGCCTTGCGCCGCGTCGACGTCGCTTTTTGATCCTTCGATGTCGGTTCTTCCTATCATTGTGAAGCAGAATTCACCAAGCGTTGGATTGTTCACTCACTAATAGGGAACGTGAGCGGGGTTTAGACCGTCGTGAGACAGGTGAGTTTTACCCTACTGATGATGTGTTGGGATAGTAATCCTGTGTCTCCGCTCCCCTCGCGCGTTCAGCGCTATATTGAGCCGTGTCTCCCCCCACGCTTCACTATCAACACATTCCATTGAAAATCTATGAAAGTTCGAGTGCTCAAACGAGAGAGAAATGCGAGAAAAGCCCAACTCCAGTCTGAGAAAAGCGTAGAATGTGTGTGGTGAGGCATTTACAGCCCTAAAACATGTAGAACAATTGCAAAATACAAAGTTGTCCTACCTCGTGGACCTCTCCCACCGCGGGCCACCTCTGGAACCTAACCCCGTGTGTGTTGATAAAGTGTATTTACATTTCGGGGCATGCATCTGAGCGCGCATTAATTGAATTTTTGAGATTTCGCGTTTCGTAACTTGAATTTTCTTTCGTATCTTGCGACCAAAATTTGACGTGAAGGCGTTTTGTAACTTGGATTTTTCGTTTGTAGGGTCTTTCGTAAGGTGAGGTACCACTGTACTTAATTTAATTTACTTAACATTTTAATTTAAGTTCAATTTAATTTATTTAACTTAATTTACTTCACAAATATATATCCAGAAATGTGTCGTCAGCAGATTTGACCAGAGTTTTGCGTCTTGAGCAGTGTAGACGAAAACGCTACGGCGGAGCGTATTCAAGTTTTCCACTTTGGAGGCCGGTTTCAATTTTTTGTGTTTTTAAGCCCCAAAATGCAAAATTTTGTTGTTTTTACCCATAAGCGTTCTTGTGTAAACAGGCCCTTGGGCAAGTGTGGACAAAACTTTTATCCAGCTGATAGAAGTGATTTTTTCTTTTGCTTTTGGGTCTTTCCTCTCTGACTGAGGGATTACACAAACCACCGTAACAGTGTATTTTTTGCATATTTTTGGAACAAAATCTTTAAAGGGATATGCCACCCCCAGGTCAAATTTGGGCATCTCCCCACAGTCCAGAGACTAAAATAAGTGGTGGAAAGCGTTTTCCTGCTCACCCAGCCATTGTCCGAGTCTGTCGCCAATGACCGCCGCGGTATCTGCAGCTCCTCCGCCTTAGACTGGAGTCTAACGTCGCCAGAGAAAGATTTCGGCCAAAAGGAATTAATTTGCTCGATGCGTTTCCCAATTACTTTATGTGTAGTGCGCATTCATATTGAGTGCAAATAAATGTGCAAATCAACACGGAGAACTTGCCTTGGTCATTTTGGGTGGGAACTATTTTCCAGTGCGGAAGAATACAGTCGAATCACGCAGCACGCTGCCAGGGGAATCCCTGTTACGCACCGGGAAGGGAGTTCCCCTGTTGCACAACGTGGTGCGTGATTCGGCTGTATTCTTCCGCACTGGAAAATAGTTCCCACCCAAAATGACCAAGTCAAGCTCTCCGTGTTGATTTGCACATTTATTTGCACTCGATATGAATGCGCACTACACAGAAAGTAATAAGTAATAAGATAATCCTTTATTTGTCCCACAATGGGGAAATTGCAGTGTCACAACACAAGTTTCAGAAACAGTTGGAAAATATGAGCATGCATCAAAATTAAGATAATAATAATAACAACAATAATAAATATAGCTGCAAGCAGCAATGCCCACATTGCTGCTTGCCAAGCACCGTTGGGGCCAAGCACCGTTTGACAGGGTCTAACAAGGTCTGACAGGATCTAATAGAGTCTGACAGGGTCTGACAGGGTCAGGGTCTAACCCTGTCAGAACAGACACATCAAAGACATATCAAAGGTTGCTAGGTGCGTTGCTAGGCAATTGACAAATTTCTGCAACTTTGACCTGCTGGTGCCACTAGACGGTTGGGGCTGGGGACCTTTAAATTGCTGTGGGTAATGAGGAGACTGGCTGGAATGTGCATGCCAAATTTCACAACTTTTTACCAGACGGTTCTAGGGGCTGCCATAGACTTCCTATACAAGAAGTATAATAATAATAATAATCTTGAGACCAGAACATCAAAGGAAAGATCAAAGGGTTACTAGGCAACTTGCCTAGGCAACGGAATACACTTCGGTGCTTGGCCCCCTAAATACAATTCCTATAGGGTGCCCAGCACCTTCGGTGCTTGGCCCCCTAATAATAAGTATGTACAATCAACAAAAAAAACACAACAGTGTAAGGTTAAAAGGCACAGGAACGCTGCACAATAAATGTCTTTGATTCTGAGCAGTGAACAAACAGCAGTTAAAGTGACTCCAGTTCAGTAATATATAATATCACTACAATAAAGTGACTCAGATGATTGTGTACAGTGCAGTGATGGACAGTGGTGGTTAAATAAGTAAGTAGCAGGTAAAGTGACACTAAATAATATTGCACATTGTTATTATTACTATGGAGATGACACATGGTTGCTATGGAGATGAACATGACTAGCATTGATCATTGTACAGTCTGACAGCAGCAGGAAGGAAAGATCTGCGAAATCTCTCTTTAACACAGCGAGGGTGAATCAGTCTGTCACTGATGCTGCTCTCTAGAGCCGACAGAGCGTCCTGCAGGGGGCGACACTCATGGTCCAGCATAGACATGAGTTTAGCCAGGACCCTCTTGTCCCCCACCTGCTGCACCGAGTCCAGAGGACAGCCCAGGACTGAGCTGGACTTCCTGATGACCTTGTCCAGTTTCTTCTTCTCCCTCTCTGTAGTATAGTATAACATCAGCCAAACATACAGCTGCCACCTTTAAAAATAAATTATATAATTTGACCTTGACCTTCAGGCAAAGGTTCCCATTGTCTTATTCCTAATTATTCCCCTATCCTTAGACTGGGCTTTCTGCAGACATCACTGACAGGCCAGGTTGGGGCTGCTGAGCCAGGTCCAGATTTGGATAATCTCCTGTGGGGTTCTGGGGTGAATCAGCATTAAGCTGTTGTACACACAGGGGTTTGACCTGTCTTTCTCTTCAATGTTAAATGTCCTAAAGTCTTTGTGCTTCTGTGGGGCCAGCCCTAGCTTCCTGAGGCACATGCCTGTGTACACATCGTCGATGGGATAGAGTACCACATGCTGTGTCACATTGTGTAGGCGAGCAGCGAGGTCCCCAGAGTAGAGGTAGCCTCCGCCCCCAGCATACGGTGGGTACACGCCCTCATACATGCTCTTTGGGATAAAGTATTTGAGACTTTTGATTCTCTTTGGCTGTGCATTTGTGATCACATCACCTATAAACAGGTCTTTGGCCTTGGATTCTGGAAGGTCTTTGAGGAAGTTCAGGATGCGATAAGTGTTAACAAACACATCATCATCGCCTTTAAAAATGAAGCGGGCACCTCGGCAGTGAGTTTGAATCCACTCTAAGAATAAAACTTCTTTGACTGTAAGATTAAAGAAGGAGTCTCTAAAGTCCCACTGAATGATGTCCTTGTGATGCTGACTCTCGTACTGCAGCAGTGCGGACAGGTCTGTCTGGTGGTCTTCTGCAGTGGCATTACCCAGTAGAAAGACTGTGACAATGTTGTGGTTCCCCAAACTGCCTGCCCGCCCCCAGGACTCTCGGATGGCCTGGCGCCGGTCAAAGTGTGGAGCCAGAGACTTAATGGCCAGCAGCAGGAATGGAGGCTCCTTACAAAGGTCTGGCTGATCTACCTTAAGAGGGTATGAGCGACAGTGCATGTAAATAAGGAAGTCCTTAAAGCGTTGTGGTAGAGAGTTGTAGTCCTTCATTTTTGTGGTGACACTGAGGTCACCCTGGCAGGGGTCAGAACCAGCTCTGCTGTCACTGCGCCATCTTGGCAAGAAATTAGCTAAAATGTCAGGTTTGTTATGACTATCCAGGATCTGCTGCTGCAAGTTCCAGTATGCAGTATGAGGAACCAGCTTGTTCCATAATGGTTTGAATGGGTTCTGTCGATAGATGATAATAAAGATGAACAGGCTGACCATCATCAAAGTCACCAGAACCTTGAGCTTCACCTGTAGGGCCATGACGGACCTGCACCACCTAAACACAAAGAGTCTTAGAAACAGAACAACGGAAGAAATGACCTGCTAAAACACAAGATGCAACACAAAATGATTTCCTAACGCAGTTTATGATAAAAGAAGAAATTCAATTTGTCAACTGGACAAAGTTTGTTTGGTCGAAAACGTTTCGCCGCTCATCCGAGATGCTTCGTCAGTTCTGGTTAGAGTGCTGGTAAGACACTTGCTTATATTTCGCTGCAGGGAGGAGCTAACTATACTGCAGTTTTTCTGAAACTATCTCACCTATTTGTTTCTGTCTTTTGTTTCTCTGGCATCTAGTTTAGCATACCTATTCACCCCTACACGACTGTTTTTCACACCTCTGGCCCTGACCTGGCTAGCCCTATTGTTTCTTTTGTTTGTTTTGATCTGGGTTTAAGAATGGAATTATAGATGGGAGACAAATTATGTCTGACTCCACCATTTCTGTTTAAAGAAGGATTCTCTTTTTTTTTTTTGACAAAAATAGCCTCTTTAACTCCCCTCTCAAACCAGTTCTTTTCCCTGGCCAAGATCTGAACCTCACTGCCCTCTAAAGAATGGCCCGCATCCTAACGCAGTTTAGCAGTGATAGGAAGGCACACATTAAGATGTGTCTAATCCACACTAGGCAGAGAGGAGCAGGAAGCCTTAACCTCATACGCTGGGGACGGCTCGCAGTCCCACTCACTCTTTTTTTCTTTCTGCATGAGAGCACACATTCCTGATCGTGTACCATGACAATCTACACATCAAATGAAACCTTACAGTCTCATCTTTTTGACTATGCAATTCATTTCCCGGCACAACATGGGGCTTTTATACGGAAAAGCACAAAACGAGGTTTGTTACTTTGCTTACCTTTGAAGGCTCTGGACAGGTCAAACACCAGTATTTCACCGTAAGCTTGGTCTCAATCTGTTTAGTCCAAAACACGTGTTAGATCCATTACGACAGTGAAAGTCTTCCCAACTTACAAAAGCGCCGGTGTTTTTTTTCCACTTCTTAAGCCTAAATCAAGCAAAATATATCTTTTCTCACTAAATCCACACTGTAGCCGCTAAACAGAAGGGAAACTTCAGATTGACAGTTAGATTGGCCATAAAGGAGAGGTTTGGGCTGCTGTAGATCTGTAAAAGTCCAATCAAGTGTGACGCACCGGTAAACATCAAGTACGAGGTCCACGCTTGCTGAGTCAACAAGTTTGGTTACACACTATGATTGACAGTACAGGCGAACAGCCAATGAGGAGACGATCACGGAGACATACAGTTTGCTAGGCCTTTCACAATAAGTTCCACGAGAGACAGCTGCGTAACGCAAAGTTGCGATCCATGCGTAAATGGTGTGTAAACGGTGCGTCATGCGTCCTGCGTCATGCGTCCCGCGTCCGGCGCCTTTTTTGATTTCATTGATTGAAAATATGGCGAAAAGAATTGAAAAAAGGAAATATTCAAGTTTGGAGGCTGCTGAAATATGCACAAGTCGTGAAAGTGATATTTCAGATTTGGAGGAGTTGGAAGTAGAGATTGAGGAAACAGATATGGACTGTGTGGAGGAGGCTCCCAGTCAGTGTGTTTATCGAGGGGATGGATGTCCTGCTGGATGTGTAAGTATCATTTAATTATTTATTTGATGTGGGCACTCCGGTTTCCCCCATCAACCCAAAACATGCACCAGGTAAAATCCTCCAGCTGAGGTCCTGACCAAACTGAAGCAAGAAGATCATGGAGATGGTCCCCAGGCGCAGTTACTGTATGTGCTGCTCACTGCTCCTAATAACAGGATGGGGTAAATGCAGAGAATTTCTCCTGGGTGAGATTAATAAAGTTGCTTCTTCTTCTTCTTCTTCTTCTTCTTCTTCTTGATGTAGTATTTGAATAAAAAGAAAACAATAAACATTAGATTTTTTTCTGCATTTAGATCACTTTTTGTAAAATAGACCTACTATTATTCATTTGGTGCTTAGATAAAATAAATAAGAAAATAAATAAGAATAGATTTTAGTTTTTAGATTTAGATTTTTGTCTTAGATAGTTTTTGTTTTGTCTTTATATTATATTTTGTACACTGTCTTTTTGCACTGCTTGGCCAGAGAGAAACAACATTTTGATTCACTGTTGAACACATATGGAAGAATTGACAATAAAGCTGATTTTGATCTTTGATCTTTGAAAATTTTGCAGTTCTTAGATGCAATTTCCTGCATTCTAGTCCATTTTAGGGTGACTTGCTAGACATGGCAAATCCTAAATCCCATGTGATTCATAGCTTGTATTCTCAGTTGCATGGCCTCCACAAGACAATACTATTTATCGGAAAGAAACAATAAACACTTAACTATGGACATCTAGAGATTATTATGTAAACAACAATGCAATAATACAATTGAGAAGACAAATTACTTCATACTCATCAAAGATCAAAAAGATCAAAGTCGGCTTTATTGTCAATTCTGCCATATGTGTTCAACATACAGTGAATCGAAATTTCAGAGTTTCTCTCTGGCCAAGTAGTGTAAAAAACAGTGTACAAAATACAATATAAAGACAAAACACAACAAAAACTATTCAAGACCGAGATCTAAAGTTAAACTAAAGTCTAAGATCTAAAATCTAAAATCTTAAAACAGTGCAACATAATAAATAAATACCTATATACAGATTTCCAAAGTGTGCAGTGTGCATCAAAAATGTGCAATGGAAGTACTTGTAATAAATATTTTTGTAATTATTGTCTATTAAAACCTCAGCAAACATTTCTGAATCTTCTCATGTGAAGTAAAGTCCATTTTTATTTCAAATGCAAGAACAAATTTAAAAACAGCATCTTCCAAATGTATTAATATAAAACATAAATGTAAACTGAGATTTTTTTTTACTTGAGGTAGCCAGACAGAAGAAAAAATAAGATAACTCTAGAAAGATGGACTAGTCAAAAGTAAGTCTATGCAGATGAAGACAATACAGACAAATATATACAGAGGTAGGTAGATAGCTCCAGTTGCAGCATGTTGCTGCGGACTGTCAGCTGTAGAAAACAGCAGTGGTCAAGTCAAGTCAGTTTTATTTCTATAGCACATTTACAGACAGACAAATACAGATAAGCCTTGATCAGTGACGGATTGGGATTTTTTTTTTAAAAACGCGAAAAACTGCGGCTACTTCCCGATGCGCATTAACCTCCCGGAGAAGTGTGTGCGCGGACACGGTGCACCTGCTCACCGTACCGGCGCGAGGCCGCGCGTCTCACCTGGGGCTTCGAGTATGAGACCTCGGGACCACGTCCACGGCTAACGACCGCGGCAATGCAAGATCTCCTTACTGCAGTAGCATTAGTCAAGGATTCCTCCGTTTAATAACGCAAATGTTCGCGTCGTTTAGATACTTCACTACCTAGCATCAACCGGTTTCATTTCAGCCTTTCAGTCTTGCTAGATAGAAAGTGTAAGCTAGACTCCAAACTAGCATTCATTATTAGCTATGGGTTGTTATCGCTATGTCGGTGCACAAATTAAATGAGCTTACATTGGTTGTATGCTCATAAAAAGCGTGACTGATGACTCTTGACTTACCTTCTGAATCGTTGTTCCTTGCTATCTTAAAACAGAAGTTCCTTAGGTCCAGCTGTCCACTCCGCTTGGCCATGATGCTGTTCCATTCATCTGGCGCGAGCGCGAGGTTATGAATAAAACTCCTCGCGGCACACACGGCTCCCGCGCGCACTGTCCCGACTGAACAGCCTCACTCACGGTAACCTACTATCACATAGGTAATAGGCTGATTATCACAAAGCCCCCTAAATGTCGAATGGTAATTCTATTGTTAAATAGAAGTCATTTTCCACATGCACTGATAAAATGCCACAAGGGATGGAAGAAGGGATGATCGTTTTATAAGAGGGATGATTTTGACTACTTTTACCACCAGGGGGGATGCCATCCCCCCCATCCCCCCTCAACTCGAGTACTGCTTATATCTCGCTCCAGGGAGGAGCTAACTACAATGAAATTATTCTGAAACTATCTCAACTATATGTTTTGAGTTTCTGTCTTTTGTTTTTCAGTTTCTCTCTGGCGTCTAGTTTAGCATACCCATTCAAACCCTAATGTCTGTTTTCACACCTCTGGACCTGACCTGGCTGCCCTATTGTTTCCTTTGTTTGTTTTGATTTCGGTTTGAGGTTTCAGAATAAATTCATTGTAGTTAGCTCCTCCCTGCAGCGAGATATAAGCAGTGTCCATCAGCACTCTAACCAGAACTGACGAAGCAACTCGGATGAGCTGCGAAACGTTTTCGACCAAATAAACTTTGTCCAGTTGACAAATTGAATTTCTCCTTTTATCATCTTTGATCTTTGAAAATTAAATTTTAGAAAGCATATTTTGAGCTTAATTCCTGTTATATTTTTGTGCTTTTCTTGTGTCAGCACTGTGTACCAATAAAGCCCAACTGGTCAGAGAATAATTATGTATAGTGAAAAATAAAGCATGCACCAATGGCAGGCTGAAGTGTAGAAGATGTCAGTCAAAGACAGCTGTAAAATGTTCTACCTGTGACACTGCACTCTGCTTTATTCAAACAAGGGACTGCTACAGTCAGTGGAACACACCAGACTCTTAGTGTGTAAATACCTGTAAATATGTGTGGAACGTTTAGTGTGCATGGTTTTTTGAAAATGTATACAGTGTGCAGTGTTACAGAATTTTTCAATACATATTTTCATTTTCAACACTTGTTTGGTCAGTTTTTTGTAGAAAAAAACACTTTTTTATAGAATGTAATTCTCAGGGACATAATATCCTCCTGGGACCCGAAGAAAAAAGTGTATCTAAATTATTATTATTTTAATTTTCTATTTGGAGGCAAATGAACACCTTAGCATTTACATTTTGTTAATTTTATTTTTATTCATATTTTTGTAACATGTCCTCTGTACTGGACTGTAATAGTGTTAAATCCATGTCAAGTTAACCTAACCTAAACCTAACAAAAACATTTTTTTGGTCGGTTTTACAGTCGCCTCAAAAAGTTTTTAGACTCCTTTTTAATTTATTTATTTACTTATTTATGTATTTTATTTATATATTTTTTATTTTTGATGCGTTATTGGGGTAAAGCACCGAAGGTGCTAGGCACCATAGTGTTTCTACTGTCTTATTGTGAAATCTCGCGGCGGAAGTCGCCTCGGTCACGCTCCGTGGGGCCGCGACTCCGTGGCTCCACGCGGTGACGAATGGGAAACAGGAACCGGAGAAGATCCTAGAATGAGACCGCTGCTGTGGCGCTGCTTGGCTGGCTATCTTCTGAAAACTTTAGCGACATTTGCAGCTTCTGGACACAAACAAGCCACACGAGCAGCTGCCGTACACCAGCTGTATTTACGATAAAACATGCATTACCTCACGGAAGAATGAGGGCGCCCCAATGCACCTGAATACCGCATTTATTTTAAAACCTCAGAGGGAAAGTACATATCGCCGTTCCACGACATCCCACTTGTCGCAGAGAAAGAACTGGATAATGGTGTTCCGGCAAAGAAGTCTAAGAAGAGTTACTCAGAGGCGCTTTATAACATGGTTGTGGAAGTACCTCGGTGGTCAAATGCCAAAATGGAGATTGCAACAAAGGAACCTCTAAATCCGATCAAACAGGATGTAAAGAAAGGCAAGCTCAGATACGTGGCAAATATCTTTCCACATAAAGGTTATATTTGGAACTATGGAGCTCTCCCACAGACGTGGGAGGATCCGAACCACACAGACAGTGTTGTGGTGACAATGACCCTATAGATGTTTGTGATATAGGCTCTCAGGTCAAGTGATTCAAGTCAAAGTGCTGGGGATCTTAGCCATGATAGATGAAGGTGAAACGTTTTGGAAGGTCATCATTATCAACGCTGAAGACCCAGACGCTCAAAACTTCAACTCCATAGAAGATGTTCGCACAAGCCGACCTGGTCACTTAGAAGCTACAATAGAATGGTTTAAGAAGTATAAGGTTCCAGATGGCAAGCCTGAGAACAAGTTTGGATTTGATGGGCAGTTTAAAGATAAGGATTTTGCCATTGAGATCATTAAATCCACCCATGAGCACTGGAGGGCACTAGTGCACAAGAAATCTGCTGCTGGGGATATTGAATGCAAAAATGTGTCCTGCTACGAAAGTCCTTTAAAATGCAGTGATGAAAAAGCAAATGCTCTGGTCCAGTCGGCACCTGCGTTTGGTAGTGCACTTCCTGTGTCTCCAGATGTGGACAAGTGGCATTTTGTCTAGAGGACCAAGAACAAGTATAACCAACAGCACCAACATATTGAGTATCAGGTATTCATAGTAAGAGCTGCGGCTATTGATAAGAGACAGCTGTGTAAAGTGCCATATACTACACCTTTTCACACGAGCAGATATTTCTGTTATTAAAAATTATACACTAATCAGTTGTGTGGCTGGATGACAAACTTGATAAATTCTGTTATGTAAATCATTAAAAAAAAAAAAAAAGTGTTTCTACTGCGTTGCCGAGCAACTTGTCTTTGATGTGTCTTGTCTCCTGATTCTTATTATTATAAAATATTATCCTCAACATGGGAGTCTATGGCAACCCCTAGAACCGTCTGGTAAAAAGTTGTGAAATTTTGCATGCACATTCCAGCCAGTCTCCTCATTACCCACAGCAATTTATAGGCCCCCACCCCCAACCGTCTAGTGCCACCAGCAGGTCAAAGTTGCAGGAATTTTCAGGAATTGCCTAGCAACGCACCTAGCAACTGATCTGTCTTTGATGTGTCTTTGATCTGTTAAACCCTGTCAGACTCTGTTAAACCCTGTCAGACTCTGTTAGACCCTGTCAGACCCTGTTAGACCCTGTCAGACCCTGTTAGACCCTGTCAGACCCTGTTAGACCCTGTCAGACTCTGTTAGACCCTGTCAGACCCTGTTAGACCCTGTCAGACCCTGTTAGACCCTGTCAGACCCTGTTAGACCCTGTCAGACTCTGTTAGACCCTGTCAGACCCTGTTAGACCCTGTCAGACTCTGTTAGACCCTGTCAGACTCTGTTAGACCCTGTTAGACCCTGTCAGACTCTGTTAGACCCTGTCAGACCCTGTTAGACCCTGTCAGACTCTGTTAGACCCTGTCAGACTCTGTTAGACCCTGTTAGACCCTGTCAGACCCTGTCAGACTCTGTTAGACCCTGTCAGACTCTGTTAGACCCTGTTAGACCCTGTCAGACTCTGTTAGACCCTGTTAGACCCTGTCAGACCCTGCATGTGGCCTACATGCTGAGGCCTACATGCACCTTCGGTGCTTGTCCCCACATTGCTGCTTGCAGCTATATTTATTATTATTATTATTATTATTATTAATAATATTGTTATTATTATTATTATTATTATTATTATTATTATTATTAATAATAATAATAATTTATTTATTTTATTATTATTCTTTTTTTTTATCATAGTGCAGCCACAAACTAGAGTCTATCTCAAAACTTAAAGGATGTCTACTATAAAGGACGCAAATGAATGGGCGGCTCTCAGGAGGATACAGTGACCTTGTGTGCAGAAATGGATTCCTCTAGTTGTAAGCTTTCAGTAGAGCCCTCAGTGATGTCTGTAGGTTGAATGAGTCAAAAGTTATTAAACGTTTTCTAAATGTTTCCAATTTGGATAGGTTTGGATAGGTTTGGATAAAAGCATGATCCCTGTATAAAACGCCTGGACAAAGTATAACAAAAAGTGGAGTAAAAAGTTTATTTTTACAGCTATTGATTCCCAATTTGAAATTTGAGTGGTCAACAACTTATTGTATTGAAAGATAGTGTATTTTAGGCCTCAGCTATGAACGGCAGCTATAGACAACTTTTATATTTACAAAAAAATTAGGCGAGGATAAAAAAAAACACTTTTTATTTGGTGTTCCAAGGTGTGTAACTTTTTTCCAATCACATTTGGAGTGAATGTAAATGCTGAGGGTAAAACTAGAGAATGTTCCCTTTACACAGAGACCAAACATTTGTATATAATCCATATCCTCCTGAGAGCCGCTCATTCATTTGTGTCCTTTATAGTGGACATCTTTTAAGTTTTGAGATAGACTCTAGTTTGTGGCTGCACTATGATTAAAAAGAAGAAACTACAGAGGATTTTCAGACAATGTGAAATCCCAGTTTATTTCAAACCCACAAACACTTTAAAGGAAAAGTAACGTTTTTTACCATTTGAGCCTTATTTCGGTAATAAAACAAGTTGTTTTACTCACCCATAACACTTTGGTGTCATATGGAGCACTTCCAGAGATGTTTTAGATTTGCGTTAGCCTAGCGCAGGGGTCGGCAACCTTTACCACTCAAAGAGCCATTTGGACCCGTTTCACACAGTAAAGAAAACACTGGGAGCCGCAAAACCTTTTTGAAATTTAAAATGAAATAACATTGCATATAACGGCTTTTTTTTTACCTTTGTGCCATAGAATTACATTTTGAATATCAACAAACTAAAATAAAATACATTTTAATTAAATACAGTGGTCCCTCGCTGTTTCGCTGATTTTTTATCAACACGTATTGTGTTCTGCATCCTGATTGGCTAAAGGACTGTAGACCTTTGTCTTTGTCAGTCATTCTCCTCCATGTCTCCTGTACAGAATGCGGTCGGTTTGCCAAATTTATTTAAATGTTCGATCACGAGCAGTGTGACTCTGAAGACTGAGCGGTCTGGCATTTGAGCACATGCCAGAAGGGCCGAGGCCGTGCTCTATTACGGATTTGACCGCGCGCACACTTCTCCGGGTGGTCAATGCGCATCGGGAAGTAGCGGCAATGTTTCCGCATAACAAACTGGTGGAACCTGGAGTCCAGGCGGCAGAACCAGTCCTGAGAGCGCACGGATGCGCTCTCACTACAGTTCTGTGTTTGGTGCAGAGCTGTAGAACCCCTCCCCCCCGTTCCACAGACTACGGGGCCGCTTCTAGGTGTAAATTGCCAGGGCCGATGATCCCAGTCCGTCACTGCTCTGAAGTGCTGTATGTTTGCAAGTTTTCTCCCCAACAAAACCCGCAACAGCGCAGCGGCGCCAGGCGCCTCGGTCAGAGGAACTGTGAAATACACACATATTTATACACGCAATATAAAACTGACTACTTCACGGATTTTGTCTATCGTGGGTTATTTCTACAACGTAACCCCCATGATAAACGAGGGACCGCTGTACTGAGCCGCATGAAAGGGATCAATGAGCCGCATGCGCCTCCGGAGCCGCGGGTTGCCGACCTCTGGCCTAGTGCGACTTCTAGCCATAGCTCGGGGCATATAATATCTTCCCCGAGCATGTAATATGCTCCGTGCGGGCTCCAAATAACACAAACTTTAGCACTTTTCAAATCATAGAAGCTCGATGTCTTAGTCTGCGATTTCGTTTGAGTCAAAAGTGGCCTGTAATCCGAGATTTAGCCATAGTTTACAGCTTTGCGTTTCATGTTTGGGTCCTGGGAGCCGAGAGCACAGTCCGCACATGCGCACTGGCGTCCTCATCTACTCGAAACTATGGCTAAATCTCGGATTACAGGCCACTTTTGACTCAAACGAAATCGTAGACTAAGACATCGAGCTTCTGTGATTTGAAAAGTGCAAAAGTTTGTGTTATTTGGAGACCGCAAACATCAAAGTCAAGTCAAAGTCAGCTTTATTGTCAATTCTGCCATATGTGTTCAACATACAGTGAATCGAAATTTCGTTTCTCTCTGGCCAGGTAGTGCAAAAAGACAGTGTACAAAATACAATATGAAGACAAAACACAACAAAAACTATCTAAGACAGAGATCTAAGTTAAAACTAAAGTCTACGGTCTAAAATCTTAAAACAGTGCAACATAATAAATAACAAATAACCTATACTATATACAGATTTCCAAAGTGTGCAGTGTGCATCAAAATGTGCAATGGAAGATACAGCAGTGAATTGGTCATGTGCAGTAGAATGTGCATTGGAGTTAAGATAAATAAAAATAAGTGTGCAACAGTAGTAATTCTAGTGCAACAGGAGTAAACAACAGTACTAAAAATGTGCCCCGAGAACTCACATTATGGAGATCGCAAATCTAAAACATCTCTGGAAGTGCTCCATATGACACCAAAGTGCTATGGGTGAGTAAAACAACTTGTTTTATTACCGAAATAAGGGTCAGATTGTAAAAAACGTTACTTTTCCTTTAAGACGTGATAACAGGAGAAGTTCAATTTGTCAACTGGACAAAGTTTGTTTGTCCAGTTGACAAATTTAACTTCTCCTGTTATCATGGATTCTACCTGGACGACTGAGGGACTTTTCACGCATCTTTCCTTTAAGACAAAAACTGGTCCACCCAAAGGACAAAACACCGAGCCACAAACAAAGCAATGTGGTCTACTCCATTCAGTGTAGTGCAGACTGCAGTGAGCGCTACACTGGAGAAACAAAACAACCACTTCACAAGAGGATGTACCAACACAGACGGGCGTGCCAGAGTGGACCGTCATCTGCCGTACATCTTCACCTAGAAGCCACGGGCCATTCCTTTGAGGACAGTGAGGTTCAGATCTTGGCCAGGGAAAAGAACTGGTTTGAGAGGGGAGTTAAAGAGGCAATTTTTGTCAAAAAAGAGAATCCTTCTTTAAACAGGAATGGGGGAGTCAGACATAATTTGTCGCCCATTTATAATTCCATTCTCAAACCGAAATCAAAACAGACAAAGGAAACAATAGGGCAGCCAGGTCAGGGCCAGAGGTGTGAAAACAGTTGTTAGGGGTTGAATGGGTATTCTAAACTAGATGCCAGAGAAACTGGAAAAACAAAAGACAGAAACTCAAAACAAATAGTTGAGATAGTTTCAGAATAATTTCAGTGTAGTTAGCTCCTCCCTGCAGCGAGGTATAAGCAGTG
Organism: Paratrypauchen microcephalus; assembly: GCA_036785185.1. Classification (NCBI taxonomy): domain Eukaryota; kingdom Metazoa; phylum Chordata; class Actinopteri; order Gobiiformes; family Gobiidae; genus Paratrypauchen; species Paratrypauchen microcephalus. The sequence continues at coordinate 2,948,877 of JAVJIX010000045.1, read as the reverse complement.
TCTAACCAGCACTCTAACCAGAACTGATGAAGTAGCTTGGATGAGCTGTGAAACGTTTTCGACCAAATAAACTTTGTGCAGTTGACAAATTGCATTTCTCCTTTTATCATGGATTCTACCTGGACGACTGAGGGACTCTTCACACACACAAAAAATCAAACAATCAATAATAATAATAATAATAATAATAATAATAATAATAATAGTAATAATAATAATAATAGTAATAATAATAATAATACCTAAAAATAAAAAATAAATCAATAAAATACATAAATAAGTAAATAAATAAATAATACATAAAAAAGTAAAACATAAGAAAATAATAAATACAAATACCTAAATAAATAAATAAGAAAGAGAGTCTAAAAACTTTTTGAGGCGACTGTAAAACCGACCGAAAAAATGTTTTTGTTAGGTTTAGGTTAGGTTAACTTGACATGGATTTAACACTATTACAGTCCAGTACAGAGGACATGTTACAACATTATGAATAAAAATAAAATTAACAAAATGTAAATGCTAAGGTGTTCATTTACCTCCAAATAGAAAATAATAATAATAATAATAATAATAATAATAATAATAATAATAATAATAATAATAATAATAATAATAATAATAATAATAATAAATAAATAAATAATAATAACACTTTTTTTCTTCGGGTCTCAGGAGGATATACTTCAATAACAGGTATGATTTTAATTTGGAGAGGTCTTTTTAGCAGTGTTGTATAAAGTACTGGAAAATCAAACTCAAGTAAAAGTATAAGTACCCCTCCCAAAAATGACTTTGGTAAAAGTCGAAGTCACTGACTGAAATGTTACTTGAGTAAAAGTCTTAAAGTATCTGGAACTTCTTGTACTTAAGTATGACAAGTAATGTAAAAATAAATGTACTCAAGTAAAGTAATTAAAAGTACAAGTAAAAGTATCAAGCAAAGGCAGTCTGAATTTATATCTGAATAGCCTACAGCTATGCCTTCCCTTGAGCCGAAAAAGCTAGGTAGCCTGTTAGCTCCAACATCATCAAATACGCTTTGTGCAACCGAAACAATGTCACACAAAGTTAATTTCTACATGTTATGCTCAAGGTTTCACAACGGTGTCTAGAATGTCCATGCTATGGTTACTGAAATTGGAATATAGACGCTAACAATTTCATTAATCTTGAACTTACCTCGATGTGTTTCTTGAGGTTGGACGGGGAGTTTCTGTAAGATAGGATTTCCACGTTTCTTGGAAGGCACAAGAGGCACTTCATTCGATAGGATGAATCCTTCATATCAGCGTAAGAGAACATTGTGTTTAAGTACGGCCAGGGATGCTCATCGTCAGGTCCCCCTTCATTTGTAGCCGACGTGGATGCTGTCTCCTCTTCCATCAGGGATGTTGATTGATTAAACTGGCTGCATGAAACCAACAGGTGTAGGCTGATTGTCATGCGCAAGTAGCGAACAAGCCCAGGCACGTCCTGACTTCCTTCAGTCAGTAGAGGTTTTTTTTGTAACGAGTAACTAAACGGCACATTGAAAATGTAACGGAGTAAAAGTATGCAATTAAATTCGGAAATGTAGTGAAGTAAAAGTAAAAGTTATCAATTTTTTAAAAACTCAAGTAAAGTACAAAGTCTCCCAAAATGTACTTAAGTACAGTAGTGAAGTATTATTACTTCGTTACTATACAACACTGATTTTTAGGGACAATTCCTCCACCAAAAAAGGCCCTCCACTGTAATCAACATGAGCACAAACAGCATCAGTGTAAATATGCTGGAATTAGCACAAGAGCGACTTTCCATCCGTTGTCCTCAGGCAGGTCAGAACAGAAGAACATTTAGGGCAGACCCGGGCATTTCAAGGCCCGGGGGCCAAATACGAGCCGGCGAGCCGTTGGAATTAAGAAAATAAAACCTACTTTCAAAATTGTACATAATGCATTTGTACTGATGCATGTGTACTGATGATCATCTGTCGGACTTCACATCTCCACCTCAAACATGAACCTGACTTTGATGCACTTAAAGCTCAACAGAGGCGAGATTTCTCTCACTGGTCAAGAAAAACAACAACAACAACAACAACACTAAAACATGCTAACTTTGACTTTTTTTCTATAGTTTGGCAGTTGGACAAAAAAATGTTGTGACATATCTTGTATTATATTATTTGTCAAATTGAATTTCTCCTTTTACCATGGATTCTACCTGGACGACTGAGGGATTTAGTGTTTAGTTCGACTTTAGGTTTAACCATTTTCCATTCGTATAATTAGAGTAAATTCCCAACCTCCAGCTGTTCCGCCCGGTGGTGTTCCATTTCACCCAAAGCCGTTCGTCTTATTTACCCAGCATGCACCATTGGAGCCTTGGTTTAGCTATTTTAGCCACACTGCTACAGATCAGACTATGATTCATCCAAACAGGAACAGATCATTCCTCAAGTCTTCATCATTCACATGTTTTAGGTCGTTTTCACACCAGGAAAGTCCGATAGTTCACTTGCTTTGGTCCGGACCAAATTAAAAAAAATATATATATATTTTGGTGCGGTTCGCTTTCACACTGCAGTTTTTCCCCAAGTGAACCAACATCTATAAACAAAACCACGTGTGCTGAGGTCGCTCAGACATTGGACAGAAATGAGCCGTGTCCAAACCCAGAAGGAGGAGAATCATGGTGTTTCTGTTTTCAGTGTCGTCATAGCCATATGGTTTGCTCAGTTTTTACAGTTCGCACAAATGTTTAAGCAGCATCGTGAGGTTTACACTATTTTACAATCAATTTCCAAACGACGAAGACACAGGGCAAGACGACTACGGAGGACAGCGCTCATGTGTGCATCAAGTTCTGACTCTTGCTCTTCACGCAAAACGTAAGTAAGCCTCGTAAGTTTCGTTTCGTTTAGTTTTGTTTCGTCAGCCTCGGTTTCCCATAATGCTCGACATACGACGGGAGCTCGTTAAGTACAAAAAGCCAACTTGTGTCGGATCGAGTCCGGTCTGCATTCTCACCTCAAATGAACCGCACCAGAGTTTGAATGGAACCGTGCTGAGACCGAGCTTTTTAGGTGGTCTCGGTTCGCTTGTTTTCTCCGGATCGAGATTTTTGGTTTTTATTCATACCAGAACAAAAGGTCCGAATCAAAGGAGCAAATGAACTCTGGTTCATTTTAAACAAACCAAACAAGGCAGGTGTGAAAACGACCTTAATGACACATAAAGACACTTTTGAACTTCATGACATCACAAGGTGGAACAGACAATTTTAAACTTTGGAGATGTAGACAGACTAATAATAATAATAATAATAAAGATTTACTCAAACATGTGAATGAAACAAACACAACACCGACTTAAAGTTCACAAGAGTCAAGAGTAACCTTTAATAAAATGAAGGAAATGAATGAACTTGAACACAAAACATCTCATGAAGTAAATAAAAAAAACATTCAGCCTAAAACAGTGAGTCCACATTACTTCTAAAGTGAAGGGACAGAAGTACAGAGGAGCCTCTTCAGTTTGAGCCGTCGGACACTGGGGGGCGCTGCGTGGAACAAACCGGAGCTGTCAGCAAAAAACAAAACAAAAACAAAACAACAACAATGTAATAAAAGATTGTAAAGTACGGATGCCGACAGAGGCCATGTTCGTAATGATTATTTTCCACCTTAATAATGAGAAAATTAACTCGAGAAAAAGACACAATTAATTCGACTCTATCTAAAGATGAAGCCGGGCCAGTCTTCTGCGGAGGTGCTGCGGACTAATCTTGAAATTATCCTGAATTAAAAGACGTAATGCAATCTCCCCCTGTGTCAACCCCTGATCAATATATTGCCTTATCAGCTGATCGATTATTATTCCAGACATTCTAATGACCAAAAACACGTCTATTCAGAATGAGAAATAGACCCAAAGTCAGCCTGACTGCCAGACAAAAAACCTGGACTAAACCTGGACTAAACCTGGACCAAATCTGGACTAAACCTGGACTAAACTTGGACCAAACCTGGACCAAACCTGGACTACACCTGGACAAAACCTGGACCAAACCTGGACCAAATCTGGGCAAAAACCTGGACCAAACCTGGACCAAACCCGGACTAAACCTGGACTAAACCTGGACAAAACCTGGACAAAACCTGGACCAAACCTGGACAAAACCTGGACTAAACCTGGACCAAGCCTGGACTAAACCTGGACTAAACCTGGACTAAACATGGACCAAACCTGGACCAAACCTGGACCAAATCTGGACCAAACCTGGACAAAACCTGGACCAAACCTGGACAAAACCTGGACTAAACCTGGACTAAACCTGGACTAAACCTGGACTAAACCTGGACTAAACCTAGACTAAACCTGGACCAAACCTGGACCAAACCTGGACTAAACCTGGACCAAACCTGGACTAAACCTGGACTAAACCTGGACTAAACCTGGACTAAACCTGGACTAAACCTGGACTAAACCTGGACCAAACCTGGACCAAACCTGGACTAAACCTGGACCAAACCTGGACCAAACCTGGACTAAACCTGGACTAAACCTGGACTAAACCTGGACCAAACCTGAGTCAGCCTGTCACAACGTGGCCGTAGACATTTCAGTTGTTTTCTCGAGATCACAGAATAATTATCTCATTATCTCGGGATAACAAGGAAGAAAAAATATCACTTATGAATATGGCCTCTGTCGACTTCTGTAGTAATGGTTGTTCCTGGTTTAGTTTGTTTTTGTCCATTCCTTCAGTTCAGTTAACGGCGCTGTATCTGACTTTTACCGCCATAAAAATGTGAAAAACTGAATTAGTTCATTTTAAAATCTGTTTGCAGTGGTCCAAAGTTCTTCTTCAGTTCTCTTATGCATTCATTATTCATGTTATTCATAAACACACAAGTGTCTCTGACCTGTGTCCAGCAGGAGCGCTCGCTTTACTCGGTGAAGAGTGGGTTACTGAAGGAGGCTGAGGAGATCTCTTCAAGAGCTCCTCTGTCCTGTCTGCGGTCAGGAGGAACCTCTTCAGCGATGCTCTGCAACATGCACCATTTCAAACAAAGTCAAGTTCTTTGACCACGATCGTACCATTCAGCTTTGTTGTCAAAAAACTCATTTGATCTGAACGGTAAAGTGCAGTAAAACAGAAAGATTCATCGATCATCCTTCCTGCGTCGGCTCGTGAGCCTCAGAATCAGAATCAACTCATCACGAGATCGTCACAGATTCACATCCACAACGTTAACCCTAAACCCTCTGACCTCTGAAAGTTGTGCTAATACTTGTGGCGTTAACTTTCTGCATTAATTAACTTTCTGGATGTCGCTGAAAAGTTTGTTTTATGTGTGTAGAGTCCCTCATTGTCCAGGTCGAATCCAAGGCAAAGGAAAAATTCAATACAGGGGGTCCTCGGGTTACGACGGTCTTGACTTACACCGTTTCGTGATTACGAACGCGCCCAATGTGGGCGGAAGTACCTGATGTGGGCTCTGATCTGCTCCTATGAAAGCGACAGTGATAACCAAGCAGCGTAGTGGTCTAATTATTGAGATGGAAAGGTTATTGGTGCTTTGGTTGGAAGGTCAAAATCAAATTTCGACTTACGACGAAATTCGGGTTACAACACGTCTTAAGAACGGATCAACGTCGTAACCCGAGGACCCCCTGTATAGCAAACTGGACTGGAGTAAAACAAAACAAAACAAAAATTAACATTTATCCAGCTGATATATTAAATGTCCCATTTGCTTTGTTTTGTTATGAACAAAGAGCATGAAGGTGAACACTGATGTGAAGAAGACTCACCTCCAGCTTTAGGACCTGAGCAGCACCTGGAGTCTGAGGAGGTTCTGAGAGAACAAACAGAGTTTTAGGTTGCCTCCCATTTCTCTGTCTTACGCCTTCCCCTTTATCTACGTCTTTGTCTTGCCCCTCGATACCGAGCTGAGAGGGCTCGGGGTACGAATGTTCCCCTAAGAAATGGGACGCCACTCGATTCCCGTTTGCGTCATCGTCCCTTGCCTCTACCTGAGCTGCTACGTCTACAGAGGCGACAACGACTGACGCAAACAAACGTAAACAAATGTCAATGATTATCGGGTACCTCAGCTCCACAAAAAAACTTGCTCGTTTATACATGAAAGTTCGATGAAAACGATAACGTCGGCTAAACAGACACCGCAACAACAGTTCACTAAAAGTAACGTAGAACATAAGCGTCATAATTGTAAACCTGCTAAACTGTTAATCGATAATTACAACTGCTGAAAATACATTTATGAGACTCCTTGGCTGGTCGATGTGACGCTGCCATCCTGATCCCAAAACCTGCCTGAGCTTGTAGGCGTACCCCTTCGTTTCAAGTCTGGTCGAGAGTTTACTTCGTTTCAAGGGGGATGTAGCCCGAGGTCGTGGCCTTTGATCAAAATTAGAATCGGGACAGCCCTTGCCCTCACATGAACGTGCAAAATCAAGAGGTCGGGGTAAGATGAAGGGGTAAGACAGAGGAATGGGACGCAGACTTAATGGTGACTGTGGACCCTGGATGAATGAATACACACATGAACACACACACTCCACCAGTCAAAAATGTTTGGACACACGGCTTTTTGTTTTTTCTTTATGTTTACTTCTATATTTTATGTACATTCAGAAGACAAATGTGATGTAAGACATACAGTGATACCTCACCTTACGAAATTAATTCGTTCCAGAAGTGGTTTCGTAACGTGAATTTTTCGTGAGTAGCTATTTCAATGGAAAAGGCCTGATCCGTTCCAAGGCTTTTTTTTTTTTTATAGCGTAATTTTTTTTTTATAGTGTAACTTTGTTTTCTGCGTCCTGATTGGCTAAGAGACTAGACCAGGACTAAAAGTGGAATAAACCAGGTCTAGACCAGAACTAAACCAGGTCTAGACCAGGTCTAAACCAGGTCTAAACCAGGTCTAAACCAGGTCTAAACCAGGTCTAAACCTGGACTGGACCTGGACTAAACCAGGACTGGACCAGGTCTAGACCTGGACTAAACCGGGACTAGACCAGGATTAAATCACCCCGTGTGGCTCTTTGCTGGTTTCGTGCAGCTTTTGCGTTTGTTTGTGCGTGTTCGGTTTGTGGCTCGGGCTGCGTGTTCGCCGCGGTTCTATCTCGTGCTCGCGGTGCTCCTGTCTCCGCGCTCCTTGCGTGTTCGGCGCTAGAGCTAAAAGGCCGAGAAAGGTTCTCTTTGAGCGGGGATAACAGCGGGGCGTGCATCTGAGCGCACATTATTTGAATTTTTGAGATTTCGCGTTTCGTAACTTGAATTTTCTTTCGTATCTAGAGACCAAAATTTAACGTGAAGGCATTTCGTAACTTGGATTTTTCGTATGTAGGGTCTTTCGTAAGGTGAGGTACCACTGTATTAGAATTATGTAGCAAATAAAAAAAGACAGAAATAAATGTAAAAGTGTGTCTAAACTTTGGGTCGGTCATGTGTGTTTCACTCTTTCAAGTACAAACACCCACTCTGCTGTGAGCTGCAGGTGCCTGACCTGGTGTCTAACCTGGTGTCTGACCTGGTGCTGTCTGACCCGGTGCTGCTCTGGTTCTCGTTCTCCAGTACAGGACGGTGATGGTCACGGACAGGATGAGCAGAGCGCTCAGGCCCAGTCCCACGTCCAGCGCCACATCTGCAACAACAATAATTCACATCAAATCAAACGATTTCTCCACGAAAAGTTCAGAGAGCGCATATATAATATTATTTTATTATTATTATTTAACTACTTTATCTACGTAGGATTTTGTCATGTAAGTAATGTCATTTATTGATTTATTTTTATTTCTTTAATTCATTTCTTTTACTGTAAGTGACGCTCACCGTGTATTTACGGATTATTTGGCACCAACAATAAGCTTGTCCTCGTCACCCCTTTTATTTATTTATTTATCTTTTCTTTTTTATTTATTTATTTTATTATTTTGTATTTATTTATTATTTTTATTTATTTTATTATATTTATTTATTTATTTATTTATTTTTTAGGTTGTAGAATATTTGCTCTAAATTGAAAATGTTAATAAATAAAGTTGGAAAAAAACATAGATGTTACGTCACAACAGAAATGAGTCGATTGCCTGGAAGTGCGAGCGAGACAATTCTCAGAACTTTTGTGAAATTTATAGTTTTATTTCCTGCTTGGACATGGACATCATGATTCTGTGACTGTAACTGTCTGTTGCTTAACTTTAACCAGTCCGACAATCAACACCAGCAGTGTCATCCGCACGTCCGACGGATGTTATTACTCTGTCATTCGAATGAGGCTGACGTTCTAATTCTTCAGCATCAGCAGAGCGGAAATAAGCATGTGGTTTCAAAATAAACTTCCGGTGCCTTTTCATAATAGGTTCTCTAAAACTAGTAGAGTTGCGTAAACACCGTGCATCGCATCAAGAGCTCAGGGAACGACTCCTGATGGACTACAGAAAGTTTACAGCTGTGGAGAATAAATATAAAGTGAAGCAGCAACGTTATAAGAACAACTTCTGACTATCTGGTGTGGGTATAGAGAGTTTTCACAGACTCGAAAAATCCGACCTTGACCCGGATGTGCGGCCATGTTGGAGATATTGCGCACTCAAAGTAAACACCCAAAAACACACACAAAAAATCTAAATTTCACGATAAACCTTCCACATTGGAATCCTAAACGTCTGACCCAGTCGACCAGTTGTACAGAGATAAGTCAGACGCCAAAGAAAAGGAGCGTTACATGAACAAACTCAAATTAATTGGGTGAGAAGATCCGTATAAGATGGATTCAAGTTTGTTCAGTGACAGTGGCGATTTGTCAGTTCTGCTGCTGTAAGCGATCCCGATATTGTCAACGACCTGGTCTTCTCTCCAAGCCCTGATACAGCACAAGACCTTCAGAGCTCTAAAGGTCTGGAGACCTTCAGAGCTCTAAAGGTCTGGAGACCTTCAGAGCTCTAAAGGTCTGGAAGCGTTCAGAGCTCTAAAGGTCTGGAGGCGTTCAGAGCTCTAAAGGTCTGGAGGACTTCAGAGCTCTAAAGGTCTGGAGGCGTTCAGACCTCTAAAGGTCTGGAGGCGTTCAGAGCTCTAAAGGTCTGGAGACGTTCAGAGCTCTAAAGGTCTGGAGGTGTTCCGAGCTCTAAAGGTCTGGAGGACTTCAGAGCTCTAAAGGTCTGGAAGGGTTCAGAGCTCTAAAGGTCTGGAGGCGTTCAGAGCTCTAAAGGTCTGGAGGCGTTCAGAGCTCTAAAGATCTGGAGGACTTCAGAGCTCTAAAGGTCTGGAGGACTTCAGAGCTCTGAAGGTCTGGAGACCTTCAGAGCTCTAAAGGTCTGGAGGACTTCAGAGCTCTAAAGGTCTGGAGGCGTTCAGAGCTCTAAAGATCTGGAGGCGTTCAGAGCTCTAAAGGTCTGGAGGACTTCAGAGCTCTAAAGGTCTGGAGGCGTTCAGACCTCTAAAAGTCTGGAGGCATTCAGAGCTCTAAAGGTCTGGAGACGTTCAGAGCTCTAAAGGTCTGGAGGTGTTCCGAGCTCTAAAGGTCTGGAGGACTTCAGAGCTCTAAAGGTCTGGAGGCGTTCAGAGCTCTAAAGGTCTGGAGGACTTCAGAGCTCTAAAGATCTGGAGGCGTTCAGAGCTCTAAAGGTCTGGAGGACTTCAGAGCTCTGAAGGTCTGGAGACCTTCAGAGCTCTAAAGGTCTGGAGGACTTCAGAGCTCTAAAGGTCTGGAGGCGTTCAGAGCTCTAAAGGTCTGGAGGACTTCAGAGCTCTAAAGATCTGGAGGCGTTCAGAGCTCTAAAGATCTGGAGGCGTTCAGAGCTCTAAAGGTCTGGAGGACTTCAGAGCTCTGAAGGTCTGGAGACCTTCAGAGCTCTAAAGGTCTGGAGGACTTCAGAGCTCTAAAGGTCTGGAGGTGTTCCGAGCTCTAAAGGTCTGGAGGACTTCAGAGCTCTAAAGGTCTGGAGGCGTTCCGAGCTCTAAAGGTCTGGAGGACTTCAGAGCTCTAAAGGTCTGGAGGCGTTCAGAGCTCTAAAGGTCTGGAGGCGTTCAGAGCTCTAAAGGTCTGGAGACGTTCAGAGCTCTAAAGGTCTGGAGGTGTTCCGAGCTCTAAAGGTCTGGAGGACTTCAGAGCTCTAAAGGTCTGGAGACGTTCAGAGCTCTAAAGGTCTGGAGGTGTTCCGAGCTCTAAAGGTTTGGAGGCAACAACCAGTTTGTTGTGGCTGGTACGAGAGCGCAAAGTGCAGAAATTGGAGACAAGCGTATTAAAATATGAACATCGTTTTTTCGCCTTGTCTGTCGCCTGTTCGTCGTCTGTTCACCCTGGTTTAGTTTTGGTTTAGTCCTGGTTTAGTCCTGGTTTAGACCTGGTTTAGTCCTGGTTTAGACCTAGTTTAGTTCTGGTTTAGACCTGTTTTAGACCTGTTTTAGACCTGTTTTAGACCTGGTTTAGTCCTGGTTTAGTCCTGGTTTAGACCTGGTTTAGTCCTGGTTTAGTCCTGGTTTAGTCCTGGTTTAGTCCTGGTTTAGACCTGGTTTAGTCCTGGTTTAGTCCTGGTTTAGTCCTGGTGGCAGGTGTTTTTCTCTGTCCGATCTATTGCTATGCCAAGAACCCGACAATAGTTGACCATTTTTCTTTTTTTTTAACTTGGCGGCATAAGTGCAATGTTTGTTTTGTTTTGAGTATCTCCGACATGGCCGACTTCTCGATTATGACGTCACAAGAAAACGCACTATACCAGACAGTGATGCACCAGATGCACTGGCGTCCTCAGTGTCGCCAAGAACAGATCTGGAACCCTCATCTGGAGACAAAAAACATGATTATTACACCAAGGAGTACATGGTTTGTTGGAGTAAAGGTGCACAGTGTATTCTCTGGTAGACGGTTCGCCAAGAGGGGATGCTACTCAAGCTACACGTAAGATCTGTGGAGAGCCGTCTCCTTGGTAAGATTTTTTAGCAATAAATAAATAAACGGGAGTGTGAGCCACAGAACCTGACACACCCGTGCTTGAGTGTCCTAGGCTGCGTCCCATTCCCCTTCGTCTTACCCCTACCCCTTGGTTTTGCGTGTTCATGTGAGGCCAAGGGGGGTCCCGGTTCTACATACCCCTTGAAACGAAGTAAGCTCTCGACCAGACTTGAATCGAAGGGGTACGCCTACAAGCTCAGGCAGGTTTTGGGATCAGGATGGCAGCGTCACATCGACCAGCCAAGGAGTCTCATAAATGTATTTTCAGCAGTTGTAATTATCGATTAACAGTTTAGCATGGTTTACAATTATGACGCTGATGTTCTACGGTACTTTTTAGTGAAGTGTTGTTGCGGGTTTTAATTGTAGTGATGTCTGTTTAGCCGACGTTAGCGTTTTCATCAAACTTTCATGTATAAACAAGCAATTTTTTTGTCGAGCTGAGGTACCCGATAACCCTTGACATGGTGAGGGACGATGACGCAAACGGTAATCGAGTGGCGTTCCATTTAAGACAAAGATGTAGATAAAGGGGAAGGGGACACAGCCTTAGTGTGAGTGAATCTGTGGAAATGATAAAAACACAAAACGTACCATTTGTGACATAAATTGTGACGTCCTGAATCGCCCATATAAACTCCTCCGTTTCTTCGTCATACGATGCCAGAGCACAGCTGTACGATCCTGCGTCAGATCTCTGCAGATTCCGGATGGTCACGTACAGCAGATCTGGATATGAAGGACGCTTCTCAAACTCCAGACCGTATTTCTGGCTCATTTCATAATTTGTGAAGGTCGCTATCAAAAGCCCTCCCCAATCGTCACAGCGATTTCTGCAGAACATCTTCCACTTCCCAGATGTGTAAAATGAACATTTGAACTGGAGCTCTTCTCCTTCTTTAACTTCCAACATTTTCGCTGCTCTCGTGAGTGGTCCTCCACAACAAAGCACTGTTCCAAGAGATCAATAGGTTTGATTAGGAAAATAAACAACCATAATGTGAGAAAACAGGATCAGATACAGTCAGGGGTGGGTACTGAAAAGGCCATTTTCAATATTTTCTTTCTCATAATGTTTCTCCATCTATACATGTGTAGTACTGTGAGCTTGTGTAGCAGTGTGTAGTAGTTTGTAGTTGTTTGTAGTACTGTGTGTGTTTGTGCAGTAGTTTGTAGTAGTGTGAGTTTGTGTAGTAGTTTGTAGTAGTTTGTAGTAGTGTGTAATACTTTGTATAGTAGTTTGTAGTAGTTTGTGTAGTAGTTTGTAGTAGTTTGTGTAGTAGTTTGTAGAACTGTGTGTTTGTGTAGTAGTTTGTAGTAGTTTGTGTAGTAGTTTGTAGTAGTTTGTAGTAGTGTGTAATACTTTGTATAGTAGTTTGTAGTAGTTTGTGTAGTAGTTTGTAGTACTGTGTTTGTGTAATAGTTTGTGTAGTAGTTTGTAGTAGTTTGTATAGTAGTTTGTAGTAGTTTGTATAGTAGTTTGTAGTAGTTTGTGTAGAAGTTTGTAGTACTGTGTGTTTGTGTAGTAGTTTGTAGTAGTTTGTGTAGTAGTTTGTAGTAGTTTGTAGTAGTGTGTAATACTTTGTATAGTAGTGTGTAGTAGTTTGTATAGTAGTTTGTAGTAGTTTATATAGTAGTTTGTAGTAGTTTGTGTAGTAGTTTGTAGCACTGTGTGTTTGTGTAGTAGTTTGTAGTAGTTTGTATAGTAGTTTGTAGTAGTTTGTATAGTAGTTTGTAGTAGTTTGTATAGTAGTTTGTAGTAGTTTGTGTAGTAGTTTGTAGTAGTTTGTGTAGAAGTTTGTAGTACTGTATGTTTGTGTAGTAGTTTGTAGTAGTTTGTGTAGTAGTTTGTAGTAGTTTGTAGTAGTGTGTAATACTTTGTATAGTAGTGTGTAGTAGTTTGCATAGTAGTTTGTAGTAGTTTGTGTAGTAGTTTGTAGCACTGTGTGTTTGTGTAGTAGTTTGTAGTAATTTGTGTAGTAGTTTGTCGTAATGTGTGTAGTAGTTTGTAGTAGTTTGTATCACCATCCAGTAGAAGTTTCCCGAGTGTGAAGTGAAAAAGAACGATCTGAAAAACATCTTTAGTGTCCAGAAAAGCGCTGAATAAAACTGAGCAGAGCAGAGGAACTGACTAACGAACTGAACAAGTGAAAAATCATCCGGAGAAACAAAAAAACTAATTATAACATGAACAACACGGCCAAGTCCAATTCTTTTGTAATTCAGAATAAATCCATTTATTTACATTACAGTTAAGCTGTGTTTTTTTCAAATTATTTGTTTGTTTATTTCATTGATAAAGTATAAAAAGACATCAACAGTGTGAAAACGTTACAATAATTGAATAAAAGGAGCAGAAAGAAGAGTAATCTTCTGTTCTCTGCCCCTCTTCCCTTTTCCAGACAAAAACACAGATAGTGACGATAAAACATTTCATCAATACATTCCATTTCAATCACAATTATTAATCAATAAGCACAAAGCTTCAATTTCATGTGCAACAACTTAGTTTTTCTTTTTCGTACCTACACATTACGCTGGATTTTACTAAAATATCAAACTCGATTTCGATACTAAGGAACAGACTCGATTTCGATACTGATTCTGATCCTACGATGAGAATAAAAAAAACTCTTACTTTAGACAAAATCCTGTGATTTTCTACATTAAATTAGATAATTTTATTTTCTATTTCCATGTGTCCTTATGTCTGTGGAATCCCTGGTTTAGTCCTGGTTTAGTCTTGGTTTAGTCTTGGTTTAGTCTTGGTTTAGTCTTGGTTTAGTCCTGGTTTAGCCCTGGTTTAGTCCTGGTTTAGTCCTGGTTTAGTCTTGGTTTAGTCTTGGTTTAGTCCTGGTTTAGCCCTGGTTTAGTCCTGGTTTAGTCCTGGTTTAGTCCTGGTTTAGCCCTGGTTCAGTCCTGGTTTAGTCCTGGTTTAGTCCTGGTTTAGCCCTGGTTTAGTCCTGGTTTAGTCCTGGTTTAGTCTTGGTTTAGTCTTGGTTTAGCCCTGGTTTAGTCCTGGTTTAGTCCTGGTTTAGTCTTGGTTTAATCCTGGCTTAGCCCTGGTTTAGTCCTGGTTCAGTCCTGGTTTAGTCCTGGTTTAGCTCTGGTTTAGCCCTGGTTTAGTCCTGGTTTTGTCCTGGTTTAGTCCTGGTTCAGACCTGGTTTAGTCCTGGTTTAGTCCTGGTTTAGCTCTGGTTTAGCCCTGGTTTAGTCCTGGTTTATTTATGGTTTAGTCCTGGTTTAGTCCTTGTTTAGTCCTGGTTTAGCCCTTGTTCCATCCTGGTTTAGTCCTGGTTTAGTCCTGGTTCAGTCCCGGTTTAGCCCTGGTTTAGTCCTGGTTTAGTCCTGGTTTAGTTCTGGTTTAGCCCTGGTTCAGTCCTGGTTTAGTCCTGGTTCAGTCCTGGTTTAGTCCTGGTTTAGTCCTGGTTCAGTTCTGGTTTCGCCTGGTTTAGTCCTGGTTCAGTCCTGGTTTAGTCCTGGTTCAGTCCTGGTTCAATCCTGGTTTAGTCCTGGTTCAGTCCTGGTTTAGTCCTGGTTCAGTCCTGGTTCAATCCTGGTTTAGTCCTGGTTCAGTCCTGGTTTAGTCCTGTTAGAGTTATACAAGGTTAATAATGAGAACTTTACTTTATGCTTTGGAAATTTTGCTTTTCGTGTCATTTATATGAGACGTCCAGTTTAGACGTTCATCAATCACGACTCCTAAAAATGTAGTTTTACTCTTAATCCTCTTAATCTGTATCCCATCTACGTCTAATGTTATGTCGTCTTTATGTCTCTGCCCACCTCTGAGTACGATCTGAACTGAAGAATAAACTTACCCAGAAGCAGTGCTGAGATGGTTTGGAGTCTCATGTCCAGACTTTCACTTGACACTAAACCAAATGTGTCTCCAGAGCCCTTGTCTTAAAAGTGTCCACACAACAGTCCGTCCTCCCTCTTATTCCTTATTCCTGTGAATCTGACTTCATCAAAACAGAAAATGTGCCTCAGCAGAAATAATCTCACAAGTGTGAAAATGTCACAATTGGCCACATGTACAGCTCCGGAAAAAAAATAAGAGACAACTGCAAAATGATCAGTTCTTCTGATTTTATTACTTATAGGTCTGTGTTTGTTTTGTTTGTTTTGCAGCAGTAAATACATTTGCAATACAGCGGTCCCTCGTTTATCGCGGGGGTTAGGTTCCAGAAATAACCAGTAATAAGTGAAATCCGCGAAGTAGGACAACTTTATATTTTACAATTATTCTACATGTTTTAAGGCTGTAAACGCCTCACCACACACATTATACGTTTTTTCTCGCGTCCAATGATGCAGTCGAAGCGAACACGCACAAGAGCCGCACGAAACAAAGCAAAGAGACAATGCAGTGGTTTAATCCTGGTTTAGACCTGGTCTAGTCCTGGTTTAGTCCAGGTTTAGACCTGGTTTAGACCTGGCTTAGACCTGGTTTAGTCCTGGTTTAGTCCTGGTTTTAGTCCTGGTTTTAGTTCTGGTTTAGTCCTGGTTTTAGTCCTGGTTTAGTTCTGGTTTAGTCCTGGTTTTAGTCCTGGTTTTAGTTCTGGTTTAGTCCTGGTTTTAGTCCTGGTCTAGTCCTGGTTTAGTCCTGGTTTTAGTCCTGGTTTAGTCCTGGTTTAGTCCTGGTTTAGTCCTGGTTTTAGTCCTGGTTTAGTCCTGGTTTTAGTCCTGGTTTAGTCCTGGTCCAGTCCTGGTTTAGTCCTGGTTTAGTCCTGGTTTAGTCCTGGTTTAGTTCTGGTTTAGTCCTGGTTTTAGTTCTGGTTTAGTTCTGGTTTAGTTCTGGTTTAGTCCTGGTTTTAGTCCTGGTTTAGTCCAGGTTTAGACCTGGTTTAGACCTGGCTTAGACCTAGTTTAGGCCTGGTCTAGTCCTGGTCTTCCTACAGATCCAGTGACTCATGTCTCGGCTCCTCGTGCATCCAGCAGGACTCCCTGAGCCCCCCCGGGTCCCCCCTCTATAACATCTATATAAATGTGTCAAACTGAACACATTCTGTACTGTACAGGAGACACTGAGGAGAAGACAATCAGGACGCACAACACAATGTTCATACACTATTAAAAAAAAAATTGAAATTAAAAAAAGAAAAAATCCGCGAAACAGCGAGGCCACGAAAAGTGAACCGCAATAGAGCGAGGGACCACTGTACACGAAATACACAATACACAAGATAAAACATATATGACACACTCACTCTCACACACACACACAAACACACACTCACATACACGGCTCTCAAATTAACATACCCTCTCCGATTGTCCTAAAAACTGGGATTAGAAGCAAGAACGTGCACAGGAATTTTGAGGGGCAGTTGACCTGAAGAAAGGGCAAACCAACCCCCCGATTGGCGATTGTGGCGGGATTCTTCAAGAACTCAGGCTTAGTTGGGATAAGCGTTTCTAGGTGATTTATTGTGCTCTCCCACAGTGCAAAAAAGGTGTCAAATGTGCGTGGAAAAAATATTTACAGTGGTGCAGTGATTAAAAAAAAAAAAGTTTCTGCAGACAATGCTCTTAGGGACGGGCCTGCTCCGTCACAGCAATTTTTTGTTTTCATTTTCAAATCTAGGCCTGCATGAAATTCTGTATTCATTGAACGAGTTATTATTATTTTTCTTTTTTTTTCCCCACTCGGAAGGGCAACGTCAGTCCAGGAGGGCATAGGGGCGTTTGCCCGGGCAATCTGACCAACCCTCCTGTGCACGTAACTGATTAGAAGCAGATTAGAAGCAGTTACAAACATGCTAAATCTGCATGCTGACATAGTGCTCCACCCTGTACTTCCTCATCACCAGCGTCGGGGCAGTGTGTTTGGTGATGTGTCAGAGCAGATGACTTTTGTAGAGTAACAAGTAACTCAAAAACATGTTCCCGGTGAATCTATAGGCACACAAATTCGACTCACAACAATAAAAGATAATGAAGAGCAGGGGCCCAATAACAGACCCCTGAGGAACCCCATCCCCAGGACCTACACATAATAATTCACATCACATTTATAAACAGGAAACGATGTGGAGAAATAATATTTAGACATTTTATTGGAGGACAGGTGAGAGGAGTCGACAGCTTTTTCAAGTGTTTTTGAAATGTATTTCTGAAGGTGGCACGTCACCAGCATGTTTTTGTAGAGTAACAAGTAACTCAAAAACATGTTCCCGGTGAATGTATAGGCACACAAATTCGACTCACAACAATAAAAGATAATGAAGAGCACATTTATAAACAAGAAACTATGTGGAGAAATAATATTTAGACATTTTATTAGAAATAATATTTAGACATTTTATTGGAGGATTGGTGAGAGGAGTCGACAGCTTTTTCAAGTATTTTTGAAATGATGAAAGGAAGATTAATATATGGCATGTTTTTTTTTTCTTTTTCTTTCTGAAGGTGGCACGTCACCAGCATGTTTTTGTAGAGTAACAAGTAACTCAAAAACATGTTCCCGGTGAATGTATAGGCACAGAAATTCGACTCACAACAATAAAAGATAATGAAGAGCAGGGGCCCAATAACAGACCCCTGAGGAACCCCATCCCCACGACCTACACATAATAATGCACATCACATTTATAAACAAGAAACGATGTGGAGAAATAATATTTAGACATTTTATTAGAAATAATATTTAGACATTTTATTGGAGGATTGGTGAGAGGAGTCGACAGCTTTTTCAAGTATTTTTGAAATGATGAAAGGAAGATTAATATATGGCATGTTTTTTTTTTCTTTTTCTTTCTGAAGGTGGCACATCACCAGCATGTTTTTGTAGAGTAAAAAGTAACTCAAAAACATGTTCCCGGTGAATCTATAGGCACAGAAATCCGACTCACAACAATAAAAGATAATGAAGAGCAGGGGCCCAATAACAGACCCCTGAGGAACCCCATCCCCAAGACCTACACATAATAATGCACATCACATTTATAAACAAGATTGTGGAGAAATAATATTTAGACATTTTATTGGAGGATTGGTGAGAGGAGTCGACAGCTTTTTCACGTATTTTTTAAATGATGAAAGGAAGATTAATATATGGCATGTTTTTCTTTCTTTCTGAAGCTTCTTTCTTTCTTTCTGAAGCTGGCACATCACCTGCATGTCCCATATAGTCTTAACGTGCAATTTTTTTCTATTTTCTCTTATTTATTTTAGTATTACTATTACTTTATCTTGTCTGCATGCACTTTTTTTTGTTCTAACTTTCTTTTGCACTAAACTGCCTGGAGCCAGTGTGGCAAGTGACTTTCTTGAATTATCTATTTATCTATTTCCTGACTGAACTAGGTTTCTGAAGAATTGAAGTGACAGCAGTTGACTTTTTGAAGTTTCATTTGTGTAATAATGTTACGTCATTAAAAACTCATGCTTCTTTGAATCATTCTGCACTCAGTTCTGCTCCTAGAGGCGATAAAGTACTCCTCTGTACACTTCACTTTTAGCTACATTTTAAAACAGTCTCATACGCCCTCTGCTGTGTGTGTTCATACGAGTTATTACTATTCACTTTTCCTGTTTTCATTAGTTCTTTTTTGTACCCAAGCTCTTGCTGTATTCAACCAATTTAAGGAAACTAATACAAAACATCACATAAACCAAAAAAGCGTAGATCTAAAACAGTAAATGCACAATAACTTCTGAAGTAAAGTGACAAAATTCAGAGGAGCCGATTCAGTTCCATGAAACAAACTGGAGCTGTCAGCAACCTGGCCTGGAAAAAAAAAAAAAAAAAGTTACGTAATATAATAAGGTGCACTAGAGCGGCAACAATGACACAAACCCTAAACAAACCCAGGACTGCTTTTACATGTGTCACTTCAAGTTTCTCCCTCTTGGTGTTTTTTGGCTGGTTTTCCTCTGGTGTTGGTACTGACAGGTTTCTAAACCACATCTGAATATATCATAACACACCACGCTGTCTAGAATGGCCACACACTAACATTCTTCCTCTATAATCAAACTGAACTCTCTCGTACCTGTGGTCTACGAGGTGTAGATGGGTTTACTGAATGAGACTGAGGGGATCTCTACAGGTGGAACCTCCAGCTCCAGTGTCTGAGCACATCCTGGAGTCTGGGGAGATTCTGTGTGAATAAACATAGAATTATAATGACTTCTAGTAACATGTTACACTTTTTACTATGATCCCTGACCTGGTGCTGCTCTGGTTCTCTTTCTCCAGTACAGGACGGTGAGGGTCACAGACAGGATGAGCAGAGCGCTCAGGCTCAGTCCCACGTTCAGCGCCACATCTGCAACAACAATAATTCACATCAAATCGGATTTACATTAAATAACAACTCCATCTCCAGGACACATTCAGTGCAGGTACAAACTCTTAAGACGTGGACTGACATACAAATTGATAAAAGTCAGAGTACACACACATGTCTGTGCAGTCCCTCAATTGTCTGGATTAGTTTGTATTCTTGTTGCTTTAAAGGGATAGTTCAGGTTTTTTGATGTGAATCTGTACAGCGTCCCCTTCAGCAGTGTCGTGCATCGTACATGTCCTCTGAGCCGAGTTCTGCCCTGGTTCTGGAGCTGACGAAAGTAGGTCTGGCAAGTTAGCGAGGACAGTTAATAAAGCTCAGAGCTCAGAGAGCGGGGAGGGGTGGAAAGACAATGACGTGTACTACGCGACAAACGGAAACTTGTAGTTTGAACTGACAACTGACATGATTGGCTATGGGCTACGTATATGCCAAATGATAGACATTCGTAACGCCCAATAAACGGCCGTTGGCGATCGTAAACCACACCTCCACTACGAGATATTTAGTAGGTGCTCCCAGACCATATATCACTGTGATATGGTCTGGTGTAAACCAGGCAAATCGGAACAATGGCTGGATCTTGGATTACAGGCCACTTTTTGACTCAAACAAAAGTGTAAACTAACATATTGAACTTTTGTCATTTACTAAAGTTTGTGTTATTTGGGGACTGCAATAGCGTGCCCCGACCACTCACGTTAAACGGATATCGCTAAACTCCAAAATCTCCGGAAATACTCCAAATGACACCAGAGTACCATGGGTGAGTAAATGACGTTGTTTTATCACCGAAATAAGGTCCAGATTGTAAAAACGTTACTTTTCTTTTAACACTGGTTAGAGACACTGTCTCCTTGGATATTTCACTAATCACTAATTTCTTTGACGCTTACAGCTTTCTCTGAGCTCCCACAGTTTTTACCTCCACAACTGCGCTGAATTCTATGAGATTGTTTGTTTTTCACTTTTTCACTATTTGAGTTTTTATTTTGACGACCATTATACATCTTTGACACTAGTTAAAATAAAATGCTAAAAATAAAGAGTTTCTCAAAAGATATTATTATACTGTACTTTGTCAAGGCTCTATAAAATGAGTATAGTGGTCCCTCACTATATCGCAGTTCACTTTTCGCGGCCTCGCTGTTTCGCAGATTTTTTTTAGTCAAATTATTTTATAGTGTATCAACGCGCATTGTGTTCTGCATCCTGATTGGCTAAGGGACTGTAGACCTTTGCGGATTCGTCCGTCGTTCTCCTCCGTGTCTCCTGTACAGTTCAGAATGCGTTCAGCCAGATTTACAGACCTGCCAACATGCACGCATTTTGACTTCCTTGTTTGCTTGTACGCTTTTTTGTTCTAAATTACGCATATGGATCTCACATTTCGTTCGTTTCACTCAAGTTGTCACTGACATTGATTCTGCCGCTGAGCCACAGTCATATTAGCTGTATTAGCCTGTTAACCTTTAGCGGAAGTGTACGGCGGATGCAGTACGGCGACATCCCCCGTAAACAAATGTTTACCAGTGAACAGGCTAATAGAGCTAACGTGGGCGCATTCATACGAACTGTTTGGGACGCAAATATATCACTTTTCAGACAAATGTTTTGTTTTGAGAAGAAAAACAAGCTTTATTAAATGTCCCCGCGAACTTACTGGAACTACATTTACGAGCTACGTTACCGGAGGAGAACCGGGACCAGATCACGTAAATCAGGGTAAATCAGTGTTAATCTCACGACACTGTTGAAGGGGAAGCCATACAGATTAACATTAAAAAAAAAAAACGCACTATCTTTTTAAAACATGGACAATCATTGTAAAGTATAAAGTTGTCCTACTTCGCGGATTTCGCTTATTTCGGTTATTTTTAGAACGTAACCCCCGCGATAAACGAGGGACCACTGTATTTGCAGAAATGAACTGTTATAGGAAGCCGGTACGAGGAAGCTCTGTGGGAGGGCTGGTTACCATACGACAGAACTGATACTGTCGAAGGTCATCAACATTTAGCGTCAACTGTGCGCACTGCTTCGTCTGAAGCAGTAGCCGTGTCTCAATTCTCAGAGTGCACAGTTCGGAGCGTGGTTTTAAGGGTACTCAGACTGCAGTCAAGACTGTGCATACTTGCTCAGCCCTGAGTGCACTCTGCGGACCGCATGGGCTTCGGCGAAATGCGACAGGTCTTGCAACTATGCGAAGCAGCCGCCGACTCCATTTTCTCCCGTAGAAGAAGTAGCGTGCGGTGTATGCTGGGATAAGTGCACGAAGTGTGCTTTTTCACACAGTTGATTCACATGCCCCGATTTCCATGGAAACGACTGCGGTCTTCAGACTGCGTGTTAACTGTGCATGGGACAAAAAAGAAATGCGACAGTAGTCGTCGCGCCGGAAGTGACGTACCTGCCCTTAAAACCACGTTCCGAACTGTGCACTCTGACAATTGAGACATGGCTTCTGTTACTTGAGTCTGACTTTAGCTAGTTAGCATTAGCCTGCAGTTTTTCAGCATTTGTTTTGTTGTTTGTTTATTTGCTTTTGCTCTGGTTTTGTCGTTTGTGTTAAAGTGTGGGTGTACCAGACAGCGGGGTGTGGTCCTGCCGAGCTGCAGATGCCCTGGGGCCCTCGGGACTCTCAGCTGGAGACAAAAGACATGATAATTATACAAACATGTACTCTTTTTTAATTGGTGTTGTTTGATTAGAGGTGCACAGTGTATATTCTCTGGTGGAGGGTTTGCCACCTGCTCACCTTCACCAGTCTCCATGGAGAGAACAGGGGCCGCCGCCAGATCAAGCTACAGGCTTCAACGTATTTTTTAGCAATAAAAGAACACCAGTAATTAGTGCTGTCAGGCGATTAAAAACATTAATCTAATTAATTACAAGATTTGTAATTAATTAATCTAATTAATCGCATTTTAATCTCGTGAGAGTGAGAGAGAGACCCACTTTGCGATTGAGTTTGACAGTTTTTCTGCCGTCACTTTGCTCTTTTGTTTCCCAAATTCTACGAGCGTGGTTTGGTGGTTTGGTGGTTTGTGGTTTGGTGGTTTGGTGGTTTGGTGAGCTCACGCTTGCTCTATCACCGGTAACGATGGAACTTGTCCGGACGTGTTTATCGTTCAAATGATCCGTCAGGCTGGAGCAGCTTTGGTGATCGGAAAATTCTTTTACAAAAGCTCCAAATCACGGCGTTCTTGTTGTTTGTCCCGTCTTCGTTCTTTTTATAAATAAACTTGCCGTTCAAAGGCCCTGGCAGCGATTCGCTCGCCGCACGCCAAATTTAAAATCCGCATTGAACTGCCACGCATAGTTAATTGCGTTAATTTCTATAACGTGTTAATTTGTAGTGTAATTAAGTAATCTAATTAACACATTAAACTGACAGCACTACCAGTAATTGAACAAAGGTTTAATGCCATACTGTGGGAACATTCCTACCACCGCAATCATCTCCATGGAGACAAATAACAGGCGGAACCCCCACCAGAACAGTTAGTGCGAGTTTAAAGGAGAATTAACGTTTTTTTTTTTACAATTTGAGCCTTATTTCTGTAACAAAACAAGTTGTTTTACTCACCCATAGCACTTTGGTGTCATATGGAGCATTTCCGGAGATGTTTTAGTTTAGCGATATCTGTTAATGTGAGTTCTCGGGGCACGACGTTGCAGTCACCAAAATAACACAAACTTTAGCACTTTTCAAATTACAGAAGCTCAATGTCTTAGTCTACACTTTCGTTTGAGTCAAAAGTGGCCTGTAATCCGAGATTTATCAATAGTTTTGAGTAGATGAGGAGGACGGTGTGCATGTGCGGAGTCACAGCTGATTTCGCTCTCAGCTCTCGGGACCCAAACATGAAAGGCAAAGCTATAAGACGTTTGGACCATCGTGTTTGCAGTACCCACTTCAGTCAGGACGATTTTTTACCAGCAAAGGAAAAGAAAGAAGGCCAGCGGATTCAGCGCACGATTCTGAGAAGTAATGTGAAACCGATGGCTGTTCTCTGCTGCTCCTAAAACTGTCTCCGCTTCATTCTTTCCGTATCCATTCTGTCTCCTCATCCGTATACTCCTCTTCAGTCCTCAGTCCTCCATAAGTCCTCTTCAGCCTCAAAGTCCCAATCTTCTGCCATGTGACGCTCGCAACAGAAAAGTTATGAGCGTCTTCTTATCTGCAAATCAGCTGTGACTGAGCCTCATCTACTCGAAACTATGGATAAATCTCGGATTAGAGGCCACTTTTGACTCAAATGAAAGTGTAGACTAAGACATTGAGCTTCTAGGATTTGAAAAGTGCTAAAGTTTGTGTTATTTTGGTGACTGCAACATCGTGCCCCGACCACTCATGTTAACAGATATCGCTAAACTAAAACATCTCCGGAAATGCTCCAAATGACACCAAAGTGCTATGGGTGAGTAAAACAACTTGTTTTATTACAGAAATAAGGCTCAGATTGTAACAAATGTTAATTCTCCTTTAAGTGAGGAATCTATGAACAGTACGATAAAAAACACAAAATGTACTTGTGATATAAATGGTGAAGTCCACAAACGTCCACTTCCACTGGTGTTCACCCCACGTTCCCAGAGCACAGCTGTATGACCCAGCGTCAGATCTCTGCACGTTTTGGATGGTCACGTACATCAGATCTGGATATGAAGGACGCTTCTCAAACTCAATACTGAATCTCTCGTTTGTTCTGTCTGCGAAAGATGAAACCAAAAAATCGGCTCTTGTTTTGCAGGAGTTTTTACAGAGGACCCTCCAGAACCCAGACGTGTAAAATGAACATTTGAATTTGAGGTCTTCTCCTTCTTTCACTTCCATAAGTTTCGCCGCTCTGGTGAGTGGTCCTCCACAACAAAGCACTGTTCCAAGAGATCAATCAGGTTTGATTAGTAACATAAGAGACAACCGTTATGTCAGCCAAGAAAGTACAATCAGAGGTGGGTAGTTAAGCTTGTCTCTGGGGTAACAGTGGAGACAGCTGCTCCTGAAGAGTGCACATGCTTTCCTTGCTCGATCTGCATCTTCTTAACTTTGGTTTTTAATTATTTAATTATTATTATTATTTTTATTTTTATTATTATTATTATTATTATTATTATTATTATTATTATTATTATTATTATTGGGGCCAAGCACCGAAGGTGCTAGGCACCATAGTGTTTCCTGGGCCTTCCCTGGCGCTGCGTCGCCCTTGCTCTCCCCCAGACCCCTTTCTTCACCTGGGGCAAGCCCCTTGGTCCTCTACACTTCCCCTGTTCCTCTCAGCCCTAATGCCCGGTGGTGCTTATCCCCGTACCCACATCCCCCGATGTGTCCTCTGAGCGCTTTGCGAATGTATGTACCTTGTGGTACATTTCCGTACCACAGGGTACATCTTTCTGAAGAGAGAAAAAAGAAGTGCTTTGTGACTGTTATTGTGGTGGTGAAATATGTACTATTATGTGCCTGAAATGTGTATTATCGTGTACCTTGTAATATTAAAAGATTAAAAAAAAGTGTTTCTACTGATTCTTCTTCTTATTATTATTATTATACATTATTCTTCCACCTATGGGAGTCTATGGCAACCCCTAGAACCATCTGGTAAAAAGTTGTGAAATTTTGCATGCACATTCCAGCCAGTCTCCAGTCACCCACAGCAATTTATAGTCTCCCAGCCCTAACCGTCTAGTGCCACCAGCAGGTCAAAGTTGCAGGAATTTTCAGGAATTTCCAGGAATTTTCTGCGTTGCCTAGCAACGCCTTTGATCTGTCTTTGATGTGTCTTTGATCTAGCCAAAGTGAGCTCATATCTCGGGAACCCTTCATAGGAAGCCTGGGAGTCTGGGAAGCCTGGCTAACAGACCCTGTCAGACTCTGTTAGACCCTGTTAGACCCTGTTAGACCCTGTCAGACCCTGTCAGACTCTGTTAGACCCTGTTAGACCCTGTCAGACTCTGTTAGACCCTGTCAGACCCTGTTAGACCCTGTCAGACCCTGTCAGACCCTGTTAGACCTTGTTAGACCCTGTCAGACTCTGTTAGACCCTGTCAGACTCTGTTAGACCCTGTTAGACCCTGTCAGACCCTATTAGACACTGTCAGACTCTGTTAGACCCTGTTAGACCCTGTCAGACCCTGTCAGACTCTGTTAGACCCTGTTAGACCCTGTCAGACTCTGTTAGACCCTGTTAGACCCTGTCAGACCCTGTTAGACCTTGTTAGACCCTGTCAGACTCTGTTAGACCCTGTCAGACTCTGTTAGACCCTGTTAGACCCTGTCAGACCCTATTAGACCCTGTCAGACTCTGTTAGACCCTGTCAGACTCTGTTAGACTCTGTGAGACACTGTCAGACTCTGTTAGACCCTGTCAGACTCTGTTAGACCCTGTCAGACTCTGTCAGACCCTGTCAGACTTTGTTAGACCCTGTCAGACTCTGTTAGACCCTGTCAGACACTGTTAGACCCTGTCAGACCCTGTTAGACCCTGTCAGACTCTGTTAGACCCTGTCAGACTCTGTTAGACCCTGTTAGACCCTGTCAGACCCTATTAGACACTGTCAGACTCTGTTAGACCCTGTTAGACCCTGTCAGACTCTGTCAGACTCTGTTAGACCCTGTTAGACCCTGTCAGACTCTGTTAGACCCTGTCAGACCCTGTTAGACCCTGTCAGACCCTGTTAGACCTTGTTAGACCCTGTCAGACTCTGTTAGACCCTGTCAGACTCTGTTAGACCCTGTTAGACCCTGTCAGACCCTATTAGCCCCTCTCAGACTCTGTTAGACCCTGTCAGACTCTGTTAGACTCTGTGAGACCCTGTCAGACTCTGTTAGACCCTGTCAGACTCTGTTAGACCCTGTCAGACTCTGTCAGACCCTGTCAGACTTTGTTAGACCCTGTCAGACTCTGTTAGACCCTGTTAGACCCTGTCAGACACTGTTAGACCCTGTCAGACTCTGTTAGACCCTGTCAGACTCTGTTAGACCCTGTTAGACCCTGTCAGACTCTGTTAGACCCTGTTAGACCATGTTAGACTCTGTTAGACCCTATTAGACCCTGTTAGATCCTGTTAGACCCTGTTAGACCCTTCGGTGCTTGGCCCCACATTGCTGCTTGCAGCTATATTTAATAATAATAATAATAATAATAATAATAATAATAATAATAATAATAATAATAATAATAATAATAATAATTACTATGAAAGACAGAGACTGAGTTGGTTTGGTGTGGTACCAGCTTGTATAGGACTTTTTTGCACTTTTTTGCTGGAGTAAACCAGGACTAAACCAGGACTAAAGCAGGATTAAACCAGGACTAAAGCAGGACTAAAGATACATCAAGGCCTGTTGTGATGTGAGCCGTCCTCCTGTGGACCCACCACCCGCGGGAGGATTCATGGGGGCTGGTGCATTGTGTTCTAGCAGGTCTGCTTGGACTGCTGCCCCCACGACCCAGAAAATAGAAAAGCGGAAGAAGATGAATGAATGAATGACATTCTATTCTATTAGACTCAGACCAGAACCTCTCCTGGGTGCAGATATTATTGTTCATTTTAAATATGGTTGTTTTATATATAAGGTTTTGCTCCTCCTCCGCTACAGGATTTTATTTAAACAAAGACTGTCAATGGGATGGGAACTAGGGCCACAGCCCAGGGGGAACTGTGAGGTCCACACAGACCCCGGGGGAACTGTGAGGTCCACACAGACCCCGGGGGAACTGTGAGGTCCACACAGACCCCGGGGGAACTGTGAGGTCCACACAGACGCTCTACATTGGGACAAAGTGTCTCTCAGTCAGAGGCTCTAAGTTCTGGAACATTCTCCCATCATCAGTAAGAGAGACTCCAACACTGGACACTTTAAATCACACTTGAAACAGCGGCTGAAGGAAAACCAGACCTGTGACACTTTTAATGTTTAATGTTTTAATGTTTTAATGTTGGTGTTATTGTCGGTTGTCGCTGTTTTTGTTGATTTTGCTCTGGTGTCACCTGCCCAGGGACTACAGATGGAAATGAACATTCTTACTATAATCTGGCATATTTACACTGCAATGTTATAGATGTTCATTAATTTGCACTGTCCCTATTAAATAAAGAATAAATAAATAAAATATAGTCTAACTTTTGAATAGGAAAAGTGCAAAAATACTGCATGTGACTGTGCGCATGTAACAGCTGTTATGCTATAGTTCGAGCTGAAACCCGTTAATAGATTGTTCTTTTAGCTCAGAAACGGTAGCCAACAGATTCCGGACTTCGAGTAGGGTAGTATGAACGGGAGTGTAATTGCTATGATGTGTATTTGACCCAGTGAGATCTACGTCAGGTGAATGAACAGAGAATGACCTTCTGAGCGTTAACATCGTCCGCTCCACTGCTGTGGGACTTTGGGCCTCATTCATGAATCTTTTTCTAAAAAATGTTTGTAACTTCCGCTTTATGAAAATGCTGAGAGTTTGGCAGTTGGACAAAAATGTTGTGACATATCTTGTATTATATTATTTGGCATGTTTATTTTGGCCAGTTTTAGTCCTGGTTCAGTCCAGTTTTAGTCCTGGTTCAGTCTGGTTTTAGTCTGGTTTTAGTCCTGGTTCAGTCCGATTTTAGTCCTGGTTCAGTCCTGTCTTAGTCCTGTTTTAGTCCTAGTTCAGTCCGGTTTTAGTCCTGGTTCAGACCGGTTTTAATCGTGGTTCAGTCCAGATTTAGTCCTGTTTTAGTCCGAGTCAGAATTATTTTACTGAATAAATTCAGTTTTTGTAAAACTTCACTCTCTCATTACTTAATAATAACACAGAACTTACCAGCTTTACTGATTTCAACCTAGAAATAAAATTAATAACCAGAGTAGACTTCAAACTTTTGGCCCTCCACAATATTTTCTGCTTCTCATTTGGCCCCTGAGGAAAAAGTCATACTAGTCATGTTCATCTCCATAGCAACCATGTGTCATCTCCATAGTAATAATAACAATGTGCAATATTATTTAAAGCATGGCTCTCAAGTTTTGAGCGGGGTCGTGCGTGAGACTGTAATTTCCGAAGACCGGGGGGGGGGGGCGAGTGAACTGCGTGAGAAATGCCGTCGAATTGCGATTGCATTTACACAGAGCTCTGTGTAAATGTTTGTCTAAAGAGCAAACTTAAACTACAAAGCAACTAATGAGAGTTAGTAGATATAAATGAAGTTATTACCTGATGGTTCTCCGTTTTGTCGTTCACTGACAGTTAGGGTGACCATTCGTCCGGATTTCGTCCGGACAGTCCGGTTTTAGAGCTGTCTGTCCGGCCGTCTGTCACGTGTCCTCCTTTTTTACATTTTGTCCTCCTTTTGGACTCTCGTTGGCCACCGTTGCATAAATCGTCATAAAACCCCACCCATTATTTACACTTGCTACTCTGCGATGTTCGCCGTTTCCCAATTCAGCGAGTGCACGGTTCGGAGTGTGGTTTCAGTCTGCAGTCGAGGCGGTGCATACTCGCTCAGCCCTGAGTGCAGTCCGTGGATCACATGGGCGTCTGCGAAATGGAACAAGTCCCGCCTCAGCTCAATGAGCCGGGTGGTCTGCTCCTTGTTCCCTACAGACAAAAATATTATTCTATTGCGACTTGGGACATGGCCAATGTTCCCCCTAATTTTTTATGTGTCTGAGCAAACACACTAACTCCCTGAGCGCTCCTTGGATCCCTGTGCGCGACATCCGAAATGCACCCCCCTCCCCCTCGCGCGGCTCGCACTTTGCAGATATAAAAAAATGACCCCGCGGCTGAATAAAAAGCGGAGATCCGCTAAAAGCTCTTTCATCCCTGATTTACAGTAAACGTTGGACATGGCTATATCCATGTTGTAATATCCAGCATTACAACAGCCCATCCCCCCCAAGGGGGAAAAAAAAAAAGGTGTCCTCACTTTAGGGCCTTTGTCCTCCTTTTTGGACACAAGTGTCCTCCTTTCCTGTTTCATGCCGGTGGTCACCCTACTGACAGTGCAGTGCGCGATTAGACACTCGCTGAGCGGCGCAGGGAGGAGGGAGCGGGGCGAGGAGAAGGGGGGAAGGGGGGTTCGCCGAAAACGTGCGGTGCCTGCATAAACTGAGCCACACAGACCGATTTTCTGGGCACAAAAAAAAATTTAAAAAATAATTCTGCGTGAGAAATACCATGTGTGGCGTGTGAGCGTGTGAACACGTCGAATTGCGTGTGTCACACTCTCAATGCGTGAGACTTGAGAGCCCTGTTTAAAGTCACTTTACCTGCTACTTATTTGTTTAACCACCACTGTCCATCACTGCACTGTACACAGTCATCTGAGTCACTTTATTGTAGTGATATTATATATTACTGAACTGGAGTCACTTTAACTGCTGTTTGTTCACTGCTCAGAATCAAATACATTTATTGTGCAATGTTCCTGTGCCTTTTAACCTTACAGTGTTGTGTTTTTTTTAGTTGATTGTACATACTTATTGTTTATCTTAATTTTGATGCATGCTCATATTTTCCTGTTTCTGAAACTTGCGTTGTGACACTGCAATTTTCCCATTGTGGGAGAAATAAAGGATTATCTTATTTATATTTATCTTACCTAAAGCAAACCTAAAGCTAACATAAAGCTAACCTAAAGCTACACTAAAGCAAACCTAAAGCTAAGTTAAAGCTAACCTAAAGCTACTCTAAAGCAAACCTAAAGATAACTTAAAGCTAACCTAAAGCAAACCTAAAGCTAACTTAAAGCTAACCTAAAGCAAACCTAAAGCTAACATAAAGCTAACATAAAGCTAACCTAAAGCTACTCTTAAGCAAACTTAAAGCTAACACAAAGCTAACCTAAAGCTACTCTAAAGCAAACCTAAAGCTAACTTAAAGCTAACCTAAAGCAAACCTAAAGCTAACATAAAGCTAACATAAAGCTAACCTAAAGCTACTCTAAAGCAAACCTAAAGATAACTTAAAGCAAACCTAAAGCAAACCTAAAGCTAACCTAAAGCTAACTTAAAGCTAACCTAAAGCTAACATAAAGCTAACCTAAAGCTACACTAAAGCAAACCTAAAGCTAACCTAAAGCTAACCTAAAGCTACTCTAAAGCAAACCTAAAGATAACTTAAAGCAAACCTAAAGCAAACCTAAAGCAAACCTAAAGCTAACTTAAAGCTAACCTAAAGCTAACATAAAGCTAACCTAAAGCTACACTAAAGCAAACCTAAAGCTAACCTAAAGCTAACATAAAGCTAACCTAAAGCTACTCTAAAGCAAACCTAAAGCTAACCTAAAGCAAACCTAAAGATAACATAAAGCTAACCTAAAGCTACACTAAAGCAAACCTAAAGCTAACCTAAAGCAAACCTAAAGCTAACCTAAAGCTAACATAAAGCTAACCTAAAGCTACTCTAAAGCAAACCTAAAGCTAACCTAAAGCAAACCTAAAGATAACATAAAGCTAACCTAAAGATAATCTAATGCTAATCTAAAGATAATCTTAATCACAGATCAAGAGAAAAAAAACACTAAAACATGCTAACTTTGACTTTTTTCTACACAGTTTGGCAGTTGGACAAAAATGTTGTGACATTTTTTGTATTCTATTATTTGTCAAACAAAGACATTGTGGTGTCTTAATACAAAGTTAAAGTTAAACTCAGAAAACATTGTGGGGTTAATGTGACTGAAAAAGAGTTACAAATGTTTCACATTTACCATTATTTTGAATTATTTTACTGAATAAATTCAGTTTTTGTAAAACCTCACTCTCTCATTACTTAATAATAACACAGAACTTACCAGCTTCTGTAAACAATGACATTTACTGATTTCAACGGAGAAATAAAATTAATAACCAGAGTAGACTTCAAACTTTTGTCCCTCCACAATATTTTCTGCTTCTCATTTGGCCCCTGGGAAAAAATAATTGCTGTAGAACGTCTGTTAGACCCAACAGGTCGTCTGCTCTAGAAAACGCCTCATAAATGTTATTGGTTCACATAGTAATATTTTTACAAGAAATAATATGGAGGAGTTAGTATTTTTGTTGCAATATCAGAGTAATAATATTCTTTGGAATATTAGGATTAGGATTTGTTCTTCCAGAAGAACATTAAGTTTAAAAAAAACATTTTGTGAATTCCAAAAATGTTCCTAAGAAGGGCTTTAGTACAAATATGTTTGTAAGAACGCTTCATGAACGAGGTCCACTGTTGTTAAGACTCTTTGTTCTCAAACTAAACATTTGGCCACAAATGCAATAATCTAAGTCGAGGGTGTCAA
Organism: Paratrypauchen microcephalus; assembly: GCA_036785185.1. Classification (NCBI taxonomy): domain Eukaryota; kingdom Metazoa; phylum Chordata; class Actinopteri; order Gobiiformes; family Gobiidae; genus Paratrypauchen; species Paratrypauchen microcephalus. The sequence goes on along the minus strand of JAVJIX010000045.1, from coordinate 2,917,335 downwards.
ACATGCGGCCCGGGGACCAGATCCGGCCCTCCAAGACCTTTAGTCTGGCCCTCGGCTGATTTTCTATTAAAATATATTAATTATATTTTAATTTTTCTATTAAAATATTGGAAATTTTCTGCGCCTCTTTCCTGCGCAGCTTAGCATAGCAGCGTCTCCATCACCTCCCACCTGAGCAGCACAAATGAAGACTAAAGCATGACTAAATTCTGTGAAATGCATACAAGTTAATGTTAAAATGTTGTGTTGAAATTGCATTTTTCTTACAGTTTCAGGTTGTTTCAGGTTTCAGGTTAAAGGTTCAGGTTGTAAAAGAAAGAGTTCATGGAATAAAAAAGACTTCTGTAATAGATTTGCGTTTCTCTGCACAAATATTTGAACTTATTGCTATTTTTGGGGTATATATGCCGTGAGTTTTCTGATCTGGCCCCTTCCGTATCAAAGTTGGTTGGATACGGCCCCCGGACCAAAAAACAGTTTGACACCCCTGATCTAAGTTTGTCCAAAGAGGGTCAGCACAAGAGCCAGCATGTGGAAGTGGTGGGTCTCCATAATGTCTCTCATTGTCATGGCAATAAGTTTTGCCGGTCAGCTGACTTTTATCACGTGGCTTATGGTGCAGCGTTTGGGCCGATTCGGGAGTAAGCCATCTGAACACGAGCTGCACTGACAGTGAAGTAAACAGATTCAGTGTGCACCGGAGACACACTGACCTAAGTCTGCAAGTGAAAACATGTCGTTATTTGAAAATGTGTACTTCTACCTTCAGATTTGTTTTTGCAAAGAATCGGTGTAATATTTCATTTTGTGCCTGTCCAATTACAGTAACTCATAAATCACATTTTACATTAATTTTACTGCAAGACTGTGTCCTCAAGTAGAAGATTCTCCAGTACGTTTTACTCTTACTTGAGTCATTTTTTGTGAGTACTTTGTGCTTTTATTGGAGTAAGACTATATTAAAGTAACACCACTTGCTTTGGTTGTGACTAATCCACCCACCTCTGAAGACTTTATAAATTGAGTAGAGTAAACTTACCAAGAAGCACTGAGATGGTTTGGAGTCTCATGTTTGGATTTCACTTGACAGTAAATCAGATCATGCGTTTGTCACCAGAGCTCCCGTCTTAAATAACATAAAAGTGAGAACAACCTTCTTCCTCTTTTTACACTTGGACTCTTCTCGAAGGCAACCCCCACCCCCTGGCCACCCGACTAAACCAAACAGCATATTTTTCCCTTGAAAACTGGATTAAGAATCTCTATTTCTGTGTAGAAATACAAACGTGCTGGTAGTATTAATAGTTCTAATAAGCACTCAAGGTTGACTTACAGCAGTGCTTCTCAATTATTTTCTGTGACGCCCCCCCTAGGAAGAAGAAAAAATTTCACGCCCCCCTCCCTGCGCGCGACTATAAAGAGTATTATTTGTCTAGAAAATAGTTATTAGTGCACCTCTGCATAACACTGTATCCTTTATTAACATTTAAAACAAAAAAGAAAGAAACGTCCAACAAAGACTGCACTGTCTTTTTGCACTGAGGACTCAAATATTAATGTGTTTTTAATGCAGCTTTGCGCATATTTGTTTATGTTTTACAGAAACAAAACTTAAAATCACATGGCCCATTTGCATAAACACAAAGCGCTGAAAAAAAAGCTCTTCCCTTGTGCCGCTGATGCGTCAGCTTCTGTCGGACTAAAGGACACGACTCAGTGGAATATAATGTGTTTTTTCTGTGACAGAGGATGTTCTGCTGATGGTGAGTCTGTTCTGTATATCGCGTATTTAAGGTTGCCGACCCCTGCCCCAGAGCGACAATGAGAGCGCTACTGCCAACTACTGTTGTTGATATGCAATTACACTTAATTCTAGTACAGTACGGCAAAAAAGCATGTTTCCCAGGGTCACACGTGCCCCCCCTGGCATCACACCGCGCCGCCCCCAGGATGGCCCGCCCCACTATTTGAGAAGCACTGACTTACAGCAATAAAAGATAATGAAGAGCAGGGGCCCGAGAACAGACCCCTGAGGAACCCCTTTCCCAGGTTCAGGTTGGTTTGAACTGTGTGCGGTCTGAAAGATGGACTTGAAACCAGTTGAGGCGTGTCAGAATAGAGGAAAGTTTGTTCAGAAGTATGTACCACATAATATAAAAATGAGGTTAATAAATATGTGACGCACCACGGACTTTAAGCCCTCATGTCGGCATTACAGATTCCGAGAAAATGTGATTTTTTTTTTTTTTTCCAAAATTTGTGATTTTCGTTTTTTTGCAGAATGTGCTAGTTGAGATCATGAAGAAGCCTCTCCATGTTTCAGATAACAGCATTAGTGACGTTAAAAACATACATTTTAAATTTCAAATAGGCTTGTTTTTGAGGAAAGAAATGGGACGTGTATAAATCAATATAATTGTGCCACTCCCAATCCCGTTATGAGGAGCGCTGTTGGAGTTTCCCCTGTACGCCGATCAGCTGTGAACAGGCCTGGACTGGTAATCGGGCATACCGGGCATTTTCCCGGTGGGCCGACAGTCCTAGGGGCCGATGCCCTTCTTTTTTTTTTTTTTTACTTAGAGACCGGCCCACAATTTAGGACTGAACCAGGACTAAACCAGGACTAAACCAGGATTGAACCAGGACTATATCAGGTCTGAACCAGGACTAAACCAGGACTACATCAGGTCTGAACCAAGACTAAACCAGGTCTGAACCAGGACTACATCAGGTCTGAACCAAGACTAAACCAGGTCTGAACCAGGACTAAACCAGGACTACATCAGGTCTAAACGGACTAATTATGAGGGGCTGGTCTAAGCCAAAAATGCCAGGGCCATTTTTTTGTCCCAGTCCAGACCTGGCTGTGAAGAGCTCCTGAATATGTACGTGGCACAGCAGGACACTAAAGGACATGAAAATGGACTTTTAACTTCTACTTGGACACATGACATTTTCGGGAGACCTTCGGGACAGGTTTGGGACACGTCCGTTTCTCAGGAGCTCGAGTACAGAGTGCGATTTAGCTCAGAAATACACGATACATGTTTACACGTGGAGATACGCCGAAAACACTGCAACATGGGGTGAATCATAATTATGATCATATTTCTGCATCAAATGGACTTTATAGACTATTATACAATACATTGTACAGAGGGTCCTCGGGTTACGACAGTCTCGATTTACGCCGTTTCGTGGTTACGAATGCGCCCCCCGGCGACCTTGAGAGCCTTGAAAGGCGCCTAACAAATAAAATGTATTATTATTATTATTATTAAAAAAAAAAAAAAAAAAATTACGCGTCATTCTGTCTTACGCGGTTTAGCGTAGTAAGCGACGTAAACAAACGCGAACGGTGCGCTGCGCACGGCGGAAGAATACGCTTTGTTGTGGTTGTAGGATGAAGAAGACGGCCTCGTGTGCGTGCCCAATGTGGGCGGAAGTACCTGATGTGGGCTCTGATCTGCTCCTATGAAAGCGACAGTGATAACCAAGCAGCGTAGTGGTCTAATTATTGAGATGGAAAGGTTATTGGTGCTTTGGTTGGAAGATCAAAATCAAATTCCGACTTACGACGAAATTCGGGTTACGACGCGTCTTAAGAACGGATCAACGTCGTAACCCGAGGACCCCCTGTATATTATGTGCAATACGAAATTCATTTGAGCGGTATTACCTCCTGTGAAATACTCCTTAAATACCTGTACCTTGGTATTTTATTACATATTTTATTACTTTAAAAAATATATATATATATATATTGGTTACTTTGCTATGCTATTAATACTTCCTGACTATAAGTACATTTTGTAATAAACTTGTGTATTATTAAATTATTGAATGATTCTGACCTGCCTGGACATTAACACACCACAGTGATAGTCATGATGGGGGAGGGTTTAGCTTAATGTCATGCAAATTAGGCAAGCAGGGCTGAAGAGAGGAAAGTTCATGAGCTTTTTTCAGGGCTTTCGAAGATCTGCTGTGTCTGCTTTCAAATAGAAACAACTTCTTTAAATATGGTCAGATTTTCATGTGTATGACATCATTGGACATCTTAGAATCTGTACTTCCAGAATCTGTGAATAACTCAAAATGCATCCGGGAGCCAATGTGTCCTGAAATCCCGCGGTCGGTCACATATTTAGACATTTTATTAGAGGATAAGTTCTGAACTGACCTTTTTAATGTGTATTTGTGTAATATTGTTCCCTTGAATAATTCTACACTCAGGATACTGCGTCGTGTGAACCCCTACGCTGCGACCCAACAGTGAGTGAATGAAAAGTTTGAGGTGTTTTTAAGGTTTTAAGGGTCTATTGTGAGGAATACCCAGTCACTACGGAACAAAGGACTTCAGTGACTGTGAGGTTGTTCATAGATACCTGGATCACGAAATGGGACCAGGATGCAAACCTGCTAGTCCATTGCAAACTGTTTTAAAAAAAGGAATAATTAGAACATGATGAAAACCTGTCACATGCACTTTAAATAGTCTTGAACCTGGGACTTACCTCGTCCTCCTCAGTGTCTTGCTTGAAGAAGAAAAGTTTAACTGCCACAACCTCCCGAGTGTTTTTCTTTTGACACTCGACCACTTGACCGAAGCCTCCACTGGACATACATTTTATGAACTCATACTTTGGTGGTATTGCCTTCTTAATGTCGGGAAAAGCTCATGGCAGTTTCGTCTCCTGCCATTTTAACTGAAACACATCACACACGTCATAAATGAAGCTCGTAAAGACTCATAAATGACGTAAAGGTTGATTTATTTCACGGGAATGAGAGTAGAAAGGGTTTTAAACGGGTTGCATTGACAATTCATGAGAGAACTCCAAGATGTTCCCATGAACTGCCACTTCACTGATCGAAAACTACGATAAACATTGACCACAGCAGGTACTATTCCACCAAAGTAATTATTAGAAAGAAAAACATGAAAAAAATCTAATACAAAGCATAAAAAAACCAAAAACAAAAATATTGTCCTAAAACTATTCCTGCAGTACTACTGACTTATTTCTGGGTTAAACACACAGTGGAGTACACAATAGACTCTTCAGTTCTGGTAGTTGATCCCTGGGGGGCGCTGCTGCGTTTGGGGAAATCCACTTCAGCGTACGTGATCGCACCGGAGTCGTCCATCTGCAAATGAAAACGCACAAACAGCACAACACAAACATCCCACTAATGAAACTACACATCACGTCAGGTTTGTCAAGTTGTTGCGTACGGTTTTGTGTCATGTTTTTGTATATTTATGGAGAGTTGTCGCGTGGGAGCGTGAATGACGTAGGCCTGTGGGCGGAGCCTCGTACTGAATCTTACAGTTAACCATAAGGAGGGTTTAAATCCTCAAACGTGCACTTCAGGCATGTTTTTGATGAAGGAACGTCAAAAACACGCTTTAGGACTTACTGCAACTTCTGCAACTGTATTTTTGTAGCTGACTTTCTTTCTCTACTTTTTTCACACTTAAAAAACATAAAATGTCCTCCAATTTTGGAATGACCCTTGTACATTTAAAATGACAAAAAGACTTGTGCATTAGAGAACTGCTGTGGCACCTCCGACTGATCACACGAGGAGCAGATTCTTTTTCACTTGTACAAAAACGCTACTGAATCCTTTGTGTATCACAGATTAAGAAAATAAAACTGGTTTACAGCAGACCATATCACAGTGATATATGGTCTGGGAGCACCTACTGAATATCTCGTAGTGGAGGTGTGGTTTACGATCGCCAACGGCCGTTTATTGGGTGTTACGAATGTCTATCATTTGGCGTATACGTAGCCCATAGCCAATCATGTCAGTTGTCAGTTCAAACTACAAGTTTCCGTTTGTCGCGTAGTACGCGTCACCGTCTTTCCACCCCTCCCCGCTCTCTGATTGGCTCCCAGAATCGGGAGAGCTCACTTAGCCTAGTTGCCAGGCTGTTTTTTAGATCGGAACAAACGAAAGCAGCCTGGGATTTCCCAGGTTAGGAGAATGATGCCAATCTCTACTGAACTAAAGGTAACAAGCTCTGTTAACTACAGCTTCAACCACAGCTTCATGACATCACAAGGTGGAACAGAGTGTTTTGACTTATACTGAAGGGCTACTCAAACACGTGTGAACAAAACAAAACACAACTCTAGGTCTGGTTTTGAAGGTAACAGCAGATCACAAGTCAATTTTGTGTAAAAAATATCAGACCTTTAAAATGAACCTAGTAACTTTTTTTTTTTTTATTGCAAACTTGTTTTATAGTTAGATTTGTCGACCCAAAGTCAGAAGCTCCATGTCATACTATTGATTATCATTCATCTGCACATTTTCAAAACATCTTAATCTGATTTTCTCAAACGTAGCAAATTAAAAGCTCTGACCCTGACGTGATTTGAACACGCAACCTTCTGATCTGGAGTCAGACGCGCTACCGTTGCGCCACAGAGTCCTGTTCCTGTTCACAGACTGTTTAAACAGCAGCTGTGGGAGGGGGGAGGTGGGGAAGGCGGCTGATTTGACAGTTCCCACGGTTTGGAAGCCGATACTGAGCATTAGTGAGATAAATAACCAGATTCAGCCCTCCAAGACCTTTAATCTGGCCCTCGGCTGATTTTCTATTAAAATGTTTTAATTATATTTTAATTTTCTATTAAATATTGGTAATTTTCTGCCTCTTTTCTGTGCAGTTTAGCATCGCAGCGTCTCCAGCGCCTCTGTGCGTGGCCCCTCCCACCAGAGCAGCACAAATGAAGACTCGCCTCTTTCCAAACGCTCTTATGTTTATGTTTATGTTTATTTGAGCAACTTGCAGGTTCCATTTAAGCAAAATTTCACAAATACAAACTCAAAATACAAGCAAATACAAACTTTTTTCTTAAAGTACCATCGTTTTGACTGTCGTCTGTGACACCCTCATCAGCAAAATGTCAAAAATGAGAAAAGTGGACACCGAGTGCAGGATTTTACAAGAAAAGAAACCTGTACGCTCGGTGTGTTTGCAACAAGTGGCAGTACTCAAGGAACATAATCTTAAACGCCACTACGAGACACGGCATTTCGAACAATACAAGAACTTGAACAGAGAATCGAGAATAATAATAATAATAATTCATTGCATTTATATAGCGCCTTTCATGACACCCAAAGCGCTTTACAGTTCATTGTTCATTCACTCCAGACTTGGTGGTGGTAAGCTACTTTCTGTAGCCACAGCTGCCCTGGGGCAGACTGACGGAAGCAAGGCTGCCAATCTGCGCCATCGGCCCCTCCGACCACCTCCAACACTCACACACACTCCACTTTCATACTAGGCAAATGTGGGTAAAGTGTTTTGCCTAAGGACACAGCGACAGTTTTTTGCAACTGGTGCCCCCCTGTGGCACCTGGAATTCCCAGCGGTCTCCCATCCAAGTACTAACCAGGCCCTGCCTTGCTTAGCTTCTGAGATCTGACGGGATCAGGCTTTGACAGGCAGGTATGGCAGAAGAAGACAGAAGATAAACGAATTATTGCTGGACTGAAGAAACAGCAGTCTGTGATAGATTTGCGTGGACAAAATGGACAAATATTTTGACTTATTACTATTTTTGGGGTATATTTGCCATCAGCTACAGCTTCATGACATCACAAGGTGGAACAGAGTGTTTTGACTTATACTGAAGGGCTACTCAAACATGTGTGAACGAAACAAAACACAACTCTAGGTCTGGTTTTGATGGTAACAGCAGATCACAAGTCAATTTTGTGTAATATAGAACCTTTAGAATGAACCTAGTAACTATTTTTTATTGCAAACTTGTTTTATAGTTAGATTTGTCGACCCAAAGTCAGAAGCTCCATGTCATACTACTGATTATCACTCAGCTGCACATTTTCAAAACATCTTAATCTGATTTTCTCAAACGTAGCAAATTAAATGAAATTAAAAGCTCTGACCCTGACGTGATTTGAACACGCAACCTTCTGATCTGGAGTCAGACGCGCTACCGTTGCGCCACAGAGTCCTTTTCTTGTTCACAGACTGTTTAAACAGCAGCTGTGGGAGGGGGGAGGTGGGGAAGGCGGCTGATTTGACAGTTCCCACGGTTTGGAGGCCGATACTGAGCATTAGTGAGATAAATAACATTGATTTTTAAATGATAACAGGAGTGAATGAGGAGTCTGGGGGCTGGAAACAGTTAAGGCATTTTTACAGTAAGTAAGTATTTACGGGTAATGTCTATAGACTTTAAAAACACAAAGGAGCACTTGCTGTCTATGTAATCAAAAGGTTTGTCTATTCAGAAGAGGACTCACCTGTGGCGCTGGAGCGTATGTTTCGGTCTCAGGAGGTCCTAGAGGAACATAAACACACAGATTAGGGATGCACCGATGTGAACATTTTAGCCAATACCGATATCCGATATTAGTGTTGCTGTTATCGGCCAATACCGATATTAGCCGATGCCGATATTTATTTATTTTTAATTCTGAGATTAACATTTTATACAGACTGGAAATCATGCAAAAAGGCATTTTTGAGTGTCTTCTTTTATTTTCAAAACGGGTTTTGACTCCTGATTTTTTTTTTTTTTTTTCAATTTAAAAAAAAAAATAGTGTAACATTGTGTTCTGCGTCCTGATTGGCTAAGAGACCTTTGCCGATTGATGTTATAGATGGGGAACACGGGGCGGCAGGGCCAGACTGGAACTAGACCAGGACCAGAACTGGACCAGACCAGGACTAGACCAGGTCTAAACCAGGTCTAAACCTGGACTGGACTAGGCCTAGACCTGGACTAAACCAGGACTAGACCAGGTCTAAACCAGGATTAAACCACGGCGTGCGGCTCTTTGCCTGGTTTCGTGCGGCTCTTGCGTTCGTTCATGTCGAGGTTTGATGTGCTCAGACTGCTCCTCCTCCTCAGGACCGTGGACGCCGTCCCGAGGAGGAGGCACGGTTTGGGCACGGGTCTCGTGCTCGCAGCGCAGCCCCGGGTGAGACGCGCGGACTCGCGTCGGACATGCTGCGCTATCACCCCCCCCATGCTTCACTATTAATACATTTTGTTGAAAATCTATGAAAGTTTGAGTGTTTGAATGAGAGAGAAATGTGAGAAAACGTTAATTCGAGGGATTACTGTACTGACAAATATCGGTCATTAATATCGGCCCACTTTTACACATGGGCCGATACCGATATGTTAAAATTTGTTAATATCGCCCGATACCGATGTTAATGCCGATATATCGTGCATCCCTAACACAGATAACTTCAGACAAACACGTTCACTCTGCTGTAAGCTGCAGGTCTGACCTGGTGCTGCTCTGGTTCTCCTGGTTCTCCTGGTTCTCCTGGTTCTCCTGGTTCTCCTTCTCCAGAACAGCACGAGTGAGGTGAGGGTCACGGACAGGATCAGGAGAACGCTCAGGCTCAGGCCGACATTCAGCGCCACATCTGCAACGACAGACGACACTCAGCTCCAGGCAATGAACGTGGGTTTAACCAAACAAGGAAATAACAGTCTGTTAGAACTGTAAGTTTGAAGAAAAGTGGAGTAAAGTTACACATTGGGGCATTATACACTCTCCTGCTCCTCTCACCTTAAAGAACACAGATTCTTGTGCTAAATACAAAAAAATTTAAATATCATGAAAAAGTTAAATATTCTTTGTCACTCATTTGAGAAAGTTAAACCCACATATTATATCAGGGGTGTCAAACATGCGGCCCGGGGGCCAGATCCAGCCCTCCGAGACCTTTAATCTGGCCATCGGCTGATTTTCTATTAAAATGTTTTAATTATATTTAAATTTTCTATTAAATATTGGTAATTTTCTGCCTCTTTTCTGTGCAGTTTAGCATCGCAGCGTCTCCAGTGCCTCTGTGCGTGGCCCCTCCCACCAGAGCAGCACAAATGAAGACTCGCCTCTTTCCAAACGCTCTTATGTTTATGTTTATGTTTATTTGAGCAACTTGCAGGTTCCATTTAAGCAAAATTTCACAAATACAAACTCAAAATACAAGCAAATACAAACTTTTTTCTTAAAGGACCATCGTTTTGACTGTCGACTGTGACACCCTCATCAGCAAAATGTCAAAAATGAGAAAAGTGGACACCAAGTGCAGGATTTTACAAGAAAAGAAACCTGTACGCTCGGTGTGTTTGCAACAAGTGGCGGTGCTCAAGGAATATAATCTTAAACGCCACTACGAGACACGGCATTTCGAACAATACAAGAACTTGAACAGAGAATCGAGAAGACAGAAGATAAACGAATTATTGCTGGACTGAAGAAACAGCAGTCTGTGATAGATTTGCATGGACAAAATGGACAAATATTTTGACTTATTACTATTTTTGGGGTATATTTGCCATCAGCTACAGCTTCATGACATCACAAGGTGGAACAGAGTGTTCTGACTTATACTGAAGGGCTACTCAAACATGTGAACGAAACAAAACACAACTCTAGGTCTGGTTTTGATGGTAGCAGCAGATCACAAGTCAATTTTGTGTAATATAGAACCTTTAAAATTAACCTAGTAACTTTTTTTTTTTTTTATTGCAAACTTGTTTTATAGTTAGATTTGTCGACCCAAAGTCAGAAGCTCCATGTCATACTATTGATTATCACTCATCTGCACATTTTCAAAACATCTTAATCTGATTTTCTCAAACGTAGCAAATTAAAAGCTCTGACCCTGACGTGATTTGAACACGCAACCTTCTGATCTGGAGTCAGACGCGCTACCGTTGCGCCACAGAGTCCTGTTCCTGTTCACAGACTGTTTAAATTTGACAGTTCCCACGGTTTGGAGGCCGATACTGAGCATTAGTCACTGAGGTCACATGGTGGATCGGATTGGATTTCTCCAAATCCGATCCCGTTACTCGGCGGGTGGTCTGTCCTTAGATCCAAGTGCACATGAAACTCGTGTAATCGGATAATGGTCAGCGACCTGGCCGGCTCCGCTACGCTATGTGGCGCTGTCGTCCAACTACTTCAATAAAAACAAACTATGTGGCGGGATACAAAGATGGAGCTCGAGGAGTTTGACGGACTAATATGAGACTAAACCTGGACTAAACCTGGACTAAACCTGGACTAAGCCTAGACTAAATCTGGACTAAACCTGAACTAAAGCTGGACTAAACCTAGACTAAACCTAGACTGAACCTGGACTAAACCTGGACTAAATCTGGACTAAACCTGGACTAAACCTGGACTAAACCTAGACTGAACCTGGACTAAACCTGGACTAAACCTAGACTAACCCTGGTCTAAACCTGGTCTAAACCTAGGCCGAACCTGGAATAAACCTGGATTAAACCTGGACTAAACCTGGATTAAACCTGGACTAAACCTGGACTAAACCTGGACTAAACCTGGAATTAACCTGGACTAAACCTGGACTGAACCTGGACTAAACATGGACTAAACCTGGACTAGTTTGACGGAGCAGCATTGGTGTACTTGTTGTGCATTCTTTCTTCGCAGTCATGATTTCGTCTGACTTTTCCGGCAACAATCGCTACTTATGACGGCGTCGGCGCCTCCTGCCACTTCCGGGTGAAATCCCTGGCGAAAATTCCCGCGCATGCGCAGTACGCCAATCCGATCCGATATCGTGCACAAGGCGGCACCGAGCGGATTACTATTGGCCTAAGACAGGGGTTCCAATCAGATTCGGCAAACCAATCCCTGTACGATCCTTAGCCTGTGCACATGAATCCGATACGATCCCGATCCGTCTGCAGTCGGATTACACTCGTCCATGTGCACGCAGTGAATATTAGACCCAAAGTCAGAAGCTCCATGTCATACTATTGATTATCACTCATCTCGTGTACTGGACTAAACCTGAACTAAACCTGAACTAAACCTGAACTAAACCTGGACTAAACCTAGACTGAACCTGGACTAAACCTGGACTAAACCTGGACTAAACCTGAACTAAACCTGGACTAAACCTAGACTGAACCTGGACTAAACCTGGACTAAACCTAGACTAAACCTGGACTAAACCTGGACTAAACCTGGACCAAACCTGGACTAAACCTAGACTGAACCTGGACTAAACCTGGACCAAACCTGGACTAAACCTGGACTGAACCTGGACTAAACCTGGACTTAACCTGGACTAAACCTGGACTGAACCTGGACTAAACCTGGACTAAACCTAGACTGAACCTGGACTAAACCTGGACTAAACCTAGACTAAACCTGGACTAAACCTGAACTAAACCTGAACTAAACCTGGACTAAACCTAGACTGAACCTGGACTAAACCTGGACTAAACCTAGACTAAACCTGGGCCAAACCTGGACTAAACCTAGACTGAACCTGGACTAAACCTGGACTTAACCTGGACTAAACCTGGACTGAACCTGGACTAAACCTGGACTAAACCTAGACTGAACCTGGACTAAACCTGGACTAAACCTAGACTAAACCTGGACTAAACCTGGACTAAACCTGAACTAAACCTGGACTAAACCTAGACTGAACCTGGACTAAACCTGGACTAAACCTAGACTAAACCTGGGCCAAACCTGGACTAAACCTAGACTGAACCTGGACTAAACCTGGACCAAACCTGGACTAAACCTAGACTGAACCTGGACTAAACCTGGACTAAACCTAGACTAAACCTGGGCCAAACCTGGACTAAACCTAGACTGAACCTGGACTAAACCTGGACCAAACCTGGACTAAACCTGGACTGAACCTGGACTAAACCTGGACTGAACCTGGACTAAACCTGGACTGAACCTGGACTAAACCTGGACTGAACCTGGACTAAACCTGGACTAAACCTGGACTGAACCTGGACTAAACCTGGACTAAACCTAGACTGAACCTGGACTAAACCTGGACTAAACCTAGACTAAACCTGGACTGAACCTGGACTAAACCTGGACTTAACCTGGACTAAACCTGGACTGAACCTGGACTAAACATGGACTAAACCTGGACTAGTTTGACGGAGCAGCATTGGTGTACGTGTTGTGCATTCTTTCTTCGCAGGTAAAAAATAGTCAAAATCATCCCTCTTCTAAAACGGGCATCCCTTCTTCCATCCCTTGTGGCAAGTAAAAATAGCCAGTGCCAAGAGCCAATCATAGCTTCCAATCATGTTGCAGCATAATTACCCACATCACTCATCTGCACATTTTCAAAACATCTTAATCTGATTTTCTCAAAAGTAGCAAATTAAAAGCTCTGACCCTGACGTGATTTGAACACGCAACCTTCTGATCTGGAGTCAGACGCGCTACCGTTGCGCCACAGAGTCCAGTTCCTGTTCACAGACTGTTTAAACAGCAGCTGTGGGGGGTTCCCACGGTTTGGAGGCCGGTACTGATATCGTGCACAAGGCGGCGCCGAGCGGATTACAATCAGCCTAAACCAGGGGTTCCAGTCGGATTCGGCAAACCAATCCCTATATGATCCTTAGCCTGCGCACATGAATCCGATACGATCCCAATCTGTTTGCAGTCGGATTACACTCGTCCATGTGCACGCAGTGAATATTTGCTAATGTGTGCCTTGTGTCACCATGGTAACTACTGATCATTCCACCGTTAGAGACACATGTGGAACACCCAGTACTCGAGTTGAGGGGGGATGGGGGGGTGGCATCCCCCCTGGGGTAAAAAATAGTCAAAATCATCCCTCTTCTAAAACGGGCATCCCTTCTTCCATCCCTTGTGGCATTTTATCAATCAGGCATGAAAATCCCTCACCAAAATTCACCGTTTTGAAGTAAAAATAGCCAGTGCCAAGAGCCAATCATAGGCCGAACTGCGCTCCAGCTTCCAATCATGTCGCAGCATAATTACCCACCGCCAATCATGATGATTAGCACTGTTGCGTTTGCGCCTGTTCGCCGATCAGCTGTGAGTGAGCCGCGTGATATGTACGCGGCATTTCCAGAGAAGAAGAATCCTTAACTTGCTACGTTAATGAAGAAGGAACTGAATGAACATGAATAATAATTATTATTTGAAATATTATGTCTATTAAAACAAATGTTCCCACAGTTACAAGAGATGGAAATGAAACAAATACAAAAAAAGAAATTTCAATTTAATTTTAACTGTTTTATTTGAGATTCAGTTTGGTCATTAGAGGGGTGGCACAAGAGGAAAATGGCATTTTGGGGGTACTCCAGATTTATTTGGTATTTTAAAAACTATTTTCAAGCATTCTTTTCTCTTAGTGTTTTTTTAGATTTGGTCTCAGGACAAGTAAATTCACTCAGAAACTGTATGTTTTAGTATTTTGTATGTGGATTATTTAATGTTTGATGACGTAAAATGTCCTCCAATTCTGTTATGACCCTTGTACATTTAAAATGACAAAAAGACTTGTGCATTAGAGAACTGCTGTGGCACCTCCGACTGATCACACGAGGAGCAGATTCTTTTTCACTTGTACAAAAACGCTACTGAATCCTTTGTGTATCACAGATTAAGAAAATAAAACTGGAGAATGATGCCAATCTCTACTGAACTAAAGGTAACAAGATCTGTTAACTACAGCTTCATGACATCACAAGGTGGAACAGAATGTTTTGACTTATACTGGAGGGCTACTCAAACATGTGTGAACGAAACAAAACACAACTCTAGGTCTGGTTTTGATGGTAACAGCAGATCACAAGTCAATTTTGTGTAATATAGAACCTTTAGAATGAACCTAGTAACTTTTTTTTATTGCAAACTTGTTTTATAGTTAGATTTGTCGACCCAAAGTCAGAAGCTCCATGTCATACTATTGATTATCACTCAGCTGCACATTTTCAAAACATCTTAATCTGATTTTCTCAAACGTAGCAAATTAAAAGCTCTGACCCTGACGTGATTTGAACACGCAACCTTCTGATCTGGAGTCAGACGCGCTACCGTTGCGCCACAGAGTCCTGTTCCTGTTCACAGACTGTTTAAACAGCAGCTGTTCCCATGGTTTGGAGGCCGGTACTGAGCATTAGTCACTGCGGTCACATGGTGGATCGGACTGGATTTCTCCAAATCCGATCCCGTTACTCGGCGGGTGGTCTGTCCTTAGATCCCAGTGCACATGAAACTCGTGTAATCGGATAATGGTCAGCGACCTGGCCGGCTCCGCTACGCTATGTGGCGCTGTCGTCCAACTACAATAAAAACACAACAAACTATGTGGCGGTTTACAAAGATGGAGCTTGAGGAGTTTGACAGACTAATATGAGACTAAACTTGGACTAAACCTGGACTAAACCTGGACTGAACCTGGACTAAACATGGACTAAACCTGGACTAAATCTGAACTAAACCTGAACTAAACCTGGACTAAATCTGGACTAAACCTGGACTAAATCTGGACTAAAACTAGACTAAACCTAGACTGAACCTGGACTAAACCTGAACTAAACCTGGACTAAATCTGGACTAAACCTGGACTAAATCTGGATTAAACCTGAACTAAACCTGGACTAAATCTGGACTAAAACTAGACTAAACCTAGACTGAACCTGGACTAAACCTGGACTAAATCTGGACTAAACCTGGATTTAACCTGGACTAAACCTAGACTGAACCTGGACTAAATCTGGACTAAACCTGGACTAAACCTGAACTAAACCTGGACTTAACCTGGACTAAATCTGAACTAAACCTGAACTAAACCTAGACTGAACCTTTGGGTGTCATGAAAGGCGCTATATAAATGCAATGAATTATTATTATTTATTATTACTAAACCTGGACCAAATCTGGACTAAACCTGGACTAAACCTGGACTAAACCTGAACTAAACCTGGACTTAACCTGGACTAAATCTGAACTAAACCTGAACTAAACCTAGACTGAACCTTTGGGTGTCATGAAAGGCGCTATATAAATGCAATGAATTATTATTATTTATTATTACTAAACCTGGACCAAATCTGGACTAAACCTGGACTAAACCTGAACTAAACCTGGACTTAACCTGGACTAAATCTGAACTAAACCTGAACTAAACCTGGACTAAATCTGGACTAAACCTGGACTAAATCTGGATTAAACCTGAACTAAACCTGGACTAAATCTGGACTAAAACTAGACTAAACCTAGACTGAACCTGGACTAAACCTGAACTAAACCTGGACTAAATCTGGACTAAACCTGGACTAAATCTGGATTAAACCTGAACTAAACCTGGATTAAACCTGGACTAAACCTGGACTAAACCTGGATTTAACCTGGACTAAACCTGTATTTAACCTGGACTAAACCTGGATTTAACCTGGACTAAACCTAGACGGAGCCTGGACTCAATCTGGACTTAACCTGGACTAAACCTAGACGGAGCCTGGACTCAATCTGGACTCAACCTGGACTCAACCTGGACTCAACCTAGACTTAACCTGGACTCAACCTGGACTAAACCTGAACTAAACCTGGACTAAATCTGGACTAAACCTGGACTAAATCTGGACTAAACCTGAACTAAACCTGGACTAAATCTGGACTAAAACTAGACTAAACCTAGACTGAACCTGGACTAAACCTGGACTAAATCTGGACTAAACCTGGATTTAACCTGGACTAAACCTAGACTGAACGTGGACTAAATCTGGACTAAATCTGGACTAAATCTGGACTAAACCTGGACTAAACCTAGACTGAACCTGGACTAAACCTGGACTAAACCTGGACTAAACCTGGACTGAACCTGGACTAAACCTGGACTAAACCTGGACTAGTTTGACGAAGCAGCATTGGTGTACATGTTGTGGATTCGTGAAGAGTCCCTCAGTCGTCCAGGTTGAATCCAAGATAAAAGGAGAAGTTCAATTTGTCAACTGGACAAAGTTTGTTTGGTTGAAAACGTTTCGCCGCTCATCCGAGAGGCTTCTTCAGTTCTGGTTCTAGTGCTGGTTAGACCCTGTTTATATCTAGCTGCAGGGAGGAGCTCACTCCACTGAAATTGTTCTGAAACTATCACAACTAATTTGTTTCTTTTGTTTTTCGAATTTCTCTGGCGTCTAGTTTAGCATACCTATTCAACCCTAACGACATTTTATGTAAAATTGCTTTTTTCCTTTGTTTTGTTGTCATATTAGATAGAAAAATATACAGAGGAGGTTTTTGGATATCGTATGTAGTATTTGAGTGAACATAATCTCACATCACAGCGGTGAAAATGGACGATCGTCAATACGGCAACTTAAAAACACCGAAAATACAACTTCAGACGGAAACTCTTCTGGTGGAGGGTCTGTTCCACTGTTCCACAATGTGGCATTAAACGAATCTATCTCCATGGAACGTTCCACAGGAGACAAGCAGGCTGAGTTACAGGTCAGATCTGTGGCCCTGCTCGCGGTCTGAATGTTTTTCAGGATATTTTTGAGCAACAAAACGTGTAATTCAATAACTGCGACATAGATAAGTTTAATGCCATACTGTGGAACGTTCCAGGCAAAGAAAAAGATCTACATGAGACGAGCAGCTGCTGGACCCTCCACCAGAAAAGTTACACAGTGCAGCTTTTTTAGAAGCAACTTTATTGATCTCACACTGGAGAAATTCTTCTCTGCATTTAACCCATCCTGTTATTAGGAGCAGTGGGCAGCACATTACTGCGCCCGGGGACCATCTCCATGATCTTCTTGCTTCGGTTTGGTCAGGACCTCAGCTGGAGGATTTTACCTGGAGCATGTTTTGGGTTGATGGGGGAAACCGGAGTGCCCGAAGGAAACCCACCCAGACACGGGAAGAACATGCAAACTCCACACAGAAAGGCCTGGGCGACCCGGGAATCAAACCCAGAACCTTCTTGCTGTGAAGCATGAGCGCTAGCCACTCAGCTACTGTGCAGCTTTAAAATGAATGTACCAGAGTTTGAGATCGTCGGCTCGTTTATTTGATTTAACGCCGCTCCATGTGAAGAGCTTTTTCACACCGCACGAGTGTTACTTCTGATCTGATGAAGAAGACGACAACACACAGTGACCTCATTACCTTAAGAGAAACATTTATAATTTATATTTGGACTGGCACAAAAAAGTCCACATGAAAACATGAGGTACAGCCCGTTTAAAGTGGAAGTGTTCTGTAAATAAAACACTTCTGAGGGTGAAGTGTGGATGTACCAGAGTCTGGAGGTTCGGATGCTCTGGGGCTCTCAGGGGACAGAACTCCTGGAGAAGGACTGGAACTCACTGGAGACAAAGTCCAAATGAGACAGTTTAGTGTGTTTATCCGTCTGTACAGTGAAAGAAATTACTCACAATGTCCTTTTCAGTTTGTGTTGGAGATTATTTAAATCAGGGGTGCTTAATACATCGACCGCGATTGACAGGTTGATCTTGGGCCAAGTGTCAGTCGATCGTCAGGGCTTAATGCTCAATTCAGATTTTTTTGTGAAATCCGATTTTTTTGTGCATGCGCCCCTTAGGACATGACAAGGTCACGTGCAGCGAGCGCACTCAATGTTTACGGAAGTCGCCTGGTGTGGCTGCCAGAACATGTGCAGCGGGAGACGGAGAAGGACGAGGTTTTTGCCCACGGTGTTTTGTGGGGCAGTGGCAGCGATGTCTGTATGAACGTGTTGGTGCGGAGTCGCAGACAAAAGTGGTGGGCTTGCTATGTGCTTCACCGGGACTAAACTGGGACTAAACCGGGACTAAACCGGGACTAAACCAGGTCTAAACCTGGACTAAACCATGTCTAAACCGAGTCTAAACCAGGACTAAACCAGGTCTAAACCAGGTCTGAACCAGGTCTAAACCAAGACTAAACCAGGTCTAAACCAGGTCTAAACCAGGACTAAACCAGGACTAAACCAGGTCTAAACCAGGACTAAACCAGGTCTAAACCAGCCCTAAACCAGGTCTAAACCAGGACTAAACCAAGACTAAACCAGGACTAAACCAGGTCTAAACCAGGTCTAAACCAAGTCTAAACCAGGTCTAAACCAGGACTAAACCAAGACTAAACCAGGACTAAACCAGGACTAAACCAGGACTAAACCAGGTCTAAACCAGGTTTAAACCAGGTCTAAACCAGGACTAAACCAGGCCTAAACCAGGTCTAAACCAGGTCTAAACCAAGACTAAACCAGGACTAAACCAGGTCTAAACCAGGTCTAAACCAGGACTAAACCAAGACTAAACCAGGTCTAAACCAGGACTAAACCAAGACTAAACCAGGACTAAACCAGGTCTAAACCAGGTTTAAACCAGGTCTAAACCAGGACTAAACCAGGTCTAAACCAAGACTAAACCAGGACTAAACCAGGTCTAAACCAGGACTAAACCAAGACTAAACCAGGACTAAACCAGGACTAAACCAGGTCTAAACCAGGTCTAAACCAAGTCTAAACCAGGTCTAAACCAGGACTAAACCAAGACTAAACCAGGACTAAACCAGGACTAAACCAGGTCTAAACCAGGTTTAAACCAGGTCTAAACCAGGTCTAAACCAGGTCTAAACCAGGCCTAAACCAGGTCTAAACCAGGTCTAAACCAGGTCTAAACCAGGACTAAACCAGGACTAAACCAGGTCTAAACCAGGTCTAAACCAGGACTAAACCAGGTCTAAACCAGGTCTAAACCAAGACTAAACCAGGACTAAACCAGGTCTAAACCAGGTCTAAACCAGGACTAAACCAAGACTAAACCAGGTCTAAACCAGGACTAAACCAAGACTAAACCAGGACTAAACCAGGTCTAAACCAGGTTTAAACCAGGTCTAAACCAGGACTAAACCAGGTCTAAACCAGGTCTAAACCAAGACTAAACCAGGACTAAACCAGGACTAAACCAGGTCTAAACCAGGTTTAGTTGAACTAAAATATCTTCTTTTTTTGTACAGATATTTCTACAGAAGTATTTCGTTTGTCCATCTGTATTAAACCTGTACTTGATAGTGATGTCATCTCCTTCTTTTACTCCATAAACATCAATTTTTCCGGTGAATCCTGGTCTTCCACCCCCAAAGAACTGTCCAAGAACTGTCCAATCAACAGGTTTGATTAAAAATTTAAAACTCTTATCAAATCTAGAATTATTCGAGAGTAGACTTACCCGTGAACAGCACAAATGTGACGGGGATTTTCATGTCGAAGTTTTGAATTTACAGTAAGTTTAATTTTCACCAGGAAGTTTCTGTGTCTTAATCAAGTTGATCACTATTTTAAGAAGAACGCGCTGCGGTTGCGCCGTAGACAGACAGCTAAGTGAACCAATCAGAGATTGCGCCATCTTGATTCAAAACTGAGGAGGAACTTCCGCTGCCTAAGAGTGACTTTGCGGGCAAAGGCGGGTGCACTGACGTCACCATCTTTGAACAAATCAGAATCGCGGAGTCCGTTTTTAACCGGAGGAGCGAGGGTGGAGCGAGGGTGTCCAAATCGTATCGCGCTGTATAGGAAATACAGAGAGATATCATTTGGCTGGCCAGGTAAGAGGGATTCTTCACACATCTTAGAAACAGGAAAAGTATAGGTCCAAGTACTGATCCTTGGGGTACTCCACATACTGTATGATAATATGATATGATAATACTTTCATGTATGATAATACTTAGATTTATTGTTATCGATTTCCACATACCGATATCGGTCTTTTAAGTGGCTCCTGACCCACTAACAGTCTTGAGCGTGAAATTAAAACTTCTAAGTCTATTCAAGTTTTTAAGAAAAATGTGAAAATAGCATTAATGAAAAGATATAATACTGCTCAGTAAAAAGAGTATGTTTTATTATTATTATTGTTTGTTTGTTTTGTAATATATCATATTTTGTTGTGTTGTAATATAATTTTGAGTTGATAAGGGGGAGATGTTATAAGCTTATGCTTCTTTCTGTTCCCTTTCATTCATATTTAAGTTATAATTGTATAGATGGAAGTGTGTTGCATCTGTTATTTTTTGGGTCATTCCAGATTTGGAGGACATTTTACGTCCCACCCATCAAACATTAAATAATCCACATACAAAATACTAAAACATACAGTTTCTGAGTGAATGTACTTGTCCTGAGACCAAATCTAAAAAAACTAAGAGAAAAGAATGCTTGAAAATTGTTTTTAAAATACCAAATAAGTCTGGAGTACCCCCCAAAATGCCATTTTCCTCTTGTCCCACCCCTCTAATGACCAAACTGAATCTCAAATAAACAGTTAAAATTGAATTGAAATTTCTTGTTTTTCGTATTATTTGTTTCATTTCCATCTCTTGTAACTGTGGGAACATTTGTTTTAATAGACATAATATTTCAAATAATAATTATTATTCATGGAACATGTGTCCCACAACCTGCACTAAACCAGGTCTAAACCAGGTCTAAACCAGGCCTAAACCAGGTCTAAACCAGGTCTAAACCAGGTCTAAACCAGGACTAAACCAGGACTAAACCAGGTCTAAACCAGGTCTAAACCAGGACTAAACCAGGTCTAAACCAGGTCTAAACCAAGACTAAACCAGGACTAAACCAGGTCTAAACCAGGTCTAAACCAGGACTAAACCAAGACTAAACCAGGTCTAAACCAGGACTAAACCAAGACTAAACCAGGACTAAACCAGGTCTAAACCAGGTTTAAACCAGGTCTAAACCAGGACTAAACCAGGTCTAAACCAGGTCTAAACCAAGACTAAACCAGGACTAAACCAGGACTAAACCAGGTCTAAACCAGGTCTAAACCAGGTCTAAACCAGGTTTAAACCAGGTCTAAACCAGGTTTAAACCAGGTCTAAACCAGGACTAAACCAGGACTAAACCAGGTCTAAACCAGGTCTAAACCAGGTCTAAACCAGGTTTAAACCAGGTCTAAACCAGGACTAAACCAGGACTAAACCAGGTCTAAACCAGGTCTAAACCAGGTCTAAACCAGATCTTGGCACACTATTAACCTCAAAAGTAGATCCCGGCCAAAAAAAAGGTTGAGCACCCCTGATTTAAATGATATAGACACAGTCATTGAAATATTTATGAATAAACTTACCACTTGAGACATTAATTATGAAATCCACATATCCGTAAATCCAATTGTGCCGGAAACCACAGCTGTATGTTCCACTGTCAGACAGGGTCACATTTCGGATGCTCACGGACATCTCAGAAGAATATGAACGCTGCTTCTTAAATTCCAAACTATATCGGCCGTTATCTTGTTTGTCTAACAAAGTTTGAACTAAAATATCTTCTTTTTTTGTACAGATATTTCTACAGAAGTATTTCGTTTGTCCATCTGTATCAAACCTGTACTTGATAGTGATGTCATCTCCTTCTTTTACTCCATAAACATACATTTTTCCGGTGAATCCTGGTCTTCCACCCCCAAAGAACTGTCCAAGAACTGTCCAATCAACAGGTTTGATTAAAAATTTAAAACTCTTATCAAATCTAGAATTATTCGAGAGTAGACTTACCCGTGAACAGCACAAATGTGACCTGGATTTTCATGTCGAAGTTTTGAATTTACAGTAAGTTTAATTTTCACCAGGAAGTTTCTGTGTCTTAATCAAGTTGATCACTATTTTAAGAAGAACTCGTCACTTGTTCCTCTTCCTCGCACTCCTCCCTTTCTAAAAACCACAAGAACACTCATCAACTCAAACATTTTATTAACTCCATTATTTATGACTTTGACAGATCCTCCGTTCATATACTTTATTATTTATTTTAAAGTCGGGGTATTTTATTTCTATGGGGTATTAATTGCAAACACATCACCATGTTTTATTGTTTTACAAATGCTATAATTAACATATTTTATAAGTTTCACTGTCATAATGTACGGAACCCGACAGAGGCCATGTTCGTAATGATTATTTTCCACCTTAATAACAAGAAAATTGATTTGTGATCTCGAGAAAACTCTGTATCTCCGTCGGTAAAGATGAAGCCGGGCCAGTCTTCTGCGGAGGTGCTGCGGACTAATCTTGAAATTATCCCGAATTAAAAGACGTAATGCAATCTCCCCCTGTGTCAACCCCTGATCAATATATTGCCTTATCAGCTGATCGATTATTATTCCAGACATTCTAATGACCAAAACACGTCTATTCAGAATGAGAAATAGACCCGAAGTCAGCCTAAACCTGGACCAAACCTGGACTAAACCTGTACCAAACCAGTACTAAACCTGGACTAAACCTGGACCAAACCTGGACTAAACCTGGACTAAACCTGGACTAAACCTAGACAAAACCTGGACCAAACCTGGACTAAACCTGGACTAAACCTGGACCAAACCCGGACCAAACCCGGACTAAACCTGGACCAAACCTGGACCAAACCTGGACCAAACCTGGACTAAACCTGGACAAAACCTGGACCAAACCTGGAGCAAACCTGGACTAAACCTGGACCAAACCTGGACCAAACCTGGACTAAACCTGGACAAAACCTGGACCAAACCTGGACCAAACCTGGACCAAACCTGGACCAAACCTGGACCAAACCTGGAGCAAACCTGGAGCAAACCTGGAGCAAACCTGGACTAAACCTGGACCAAACCTGGACCAAACCTGGACCAAACCTGGACCAAACCTGGACTAAACCTGGACAAAACCTGGACCAAACCTGGACCATCGTACATCCGCTAATAAAAAAACTACTGCACATCGCCCCAGATTTGTGAAGATGTAGTGTTCAGTTTTGTGTCATATTTGTGTACATTTATGGAGGAGTGTCGTGTGGGAGCTCGGGTGATGTATGATTGAGACATTCAATCAAGGCTAACGATGTTATAAAAATATGAAAAATAGAAGAGAAGATAAACCTTTGCTCTGTCCATTCTTTTGGAAAACTGTTTGATGATGTCGAGTCCAGGGGATCATGTGGTTCACTGTTGATTGATTGATTGATCATGTGGTTCTGCTTTCTTCTTCTTCTACCAGGCTAAAAATGTTCTGGTAACAGGGTTGGTGCAGGTTGTGGGACACATGTTCCATCAATAATAATTATTATTTGAAATATTATTTCTATTAAAACAAATATTCCACAGTTACAAGAGATGGAAATGAAACAAATAATACAAAAAACTAGACATTTCAGTTAAGTTTTAACTGGTTTATTTGAGATTGAATTTGGTCATTAGAGGGGTGGGACAAGAGGAAAATGGCATTTTGGGGGTACTCCAGACATATTTGGTATTTTAAAAACTATTTTCAAGCATTCTTTTCTCTTAGTGTTTTTAGATTTGGTCTCAGGACAAGTAAATTCACTCAGAAACTGTATGTTTTAGTATTTTATATGTGGATGATTTAACATTTGATAGGTGGGATGTAAAATGTCCTCCAATTCTTGAATGACCCATTAGTAATTTCCTGCAAAATGTAAAAATACTCCCTAGTGTTTACATCATCAGCTGCCACTGCATCACCACATATCAATGCATCAATACAATCTTAAATCTTGTGTAATCATTCACATTTGCATAAAATTGTAAAACTGGAGTGGAAAAACTTTGTAAAACTGTGTAGAAATCCTGAGAACGTGACGGGACTGGACTGGAGCTGAAGGTAAGTGCATATTCTACATTTTTAATTTTTGGATTTACAAAGTCTAATAAATCTTTCAGTCAATCGTTTGTTTTTAAGCGTTTATTCCAAAACACTAATGGAGTATAAGTGTTCATCATGAGTTTTATTCATGTATTATTAAATATATTAAAAAGGAACAAGAACTAATACATGAAACTAAAATGTGTCAAAAATACCACATGAGACTTCCACTTATGATCTGTCGTAATAGTTACAAAAGTCATGGTTCCTGTTTCTTTTTAAAAAGTAAAAACAAACCTCTTCTTTTTAGTCCAACCGGTGGGTTTCAGATGTCGTAACAGCGTCGATAGATCAATATTATTTAAAACAGACGGGGGCAGCTAAAATTAAAAATGTTTAGGCTTTAGGTCAGTTTCATTACATTTATGCATTTATGTTTTGGATATTTCAAGGCAAAGTGCAGCGTAATCGATCTGAAAAACTCCATTTTGTGTTTTTCTAATTTTGAGTTTTCAGACAATCTTGAATCTTTTTAAAATACATTTGAGTAAACTAGAAACAGGAAAGGTGATAAAAGGAGAAATTCAATTTGTCAACTGGACAAAGTTTGTTTGGTCGAAAATGTTTCGCCGCTCATCCGAGAGGCTTCGTCAGTTCTGGTTCGAGTGCTGGTTAGCTCGGATGAGCGGCGAAACGTTTTCGACCAAACAAACTTTGTCCGGTTGACAAATTGAATTTCTCCTTTTATCATGGATTCTACCTGGACGACTGAGGGATTCTTGCCTGGAAGAATCCATGACTCATCGCTGTTTCAGCGGTGAGTCTGGTAACGCTTGGTAGAATGCGCTGCGGTTGCGCCGTAGACAGACAGCTAAGTGAACCAATCAGAGATTGCGCCATCTTGATTCAAAACTGAGGAGGAACTTCCGCTGCCTAAGAGTGACTTTGCGGGCAAAGGCGGGTGCACTGACGTCACCATCTTTGAACGAATCAGAATCGCGGAGTCCGTTTTTAACCGGAGGAGCGAGGGTGGAGCGAGGGTGTCCAAATGGTATCGCGCTGTATAGGAAATACAGAGAGATATCATTTGGCTGGCCAGGTAAGAGGGATTCTTCACACATCTTAGAAACAGGAAAAGTATAGGTCCAAGTACTGATCCTTGGGGTACTCCACATACTGTATGATAATATGATATGATAATACTTTGATGTATGATAATACTTTGATTTATTGTTATCGATTTCCACATACTGATATCAGTCTTTTAAGTGGCTCGTGACCCACTAACAGTCTTGAGCGTGAAATTAAAACTTCTAAGTTTTTAAGAAAAATGTGAAAATAGCATTAATGAAAAGATATAATACTGCTCAGTAAAAAGAGTATGTTTTATTTTATTTTTTTGTTTTGTTTTGTAATATATAATATTTTGTTGTGTTGTAATATAATTTCGAGTTGATAAGGGGGAGATGTTATAAGCTTATGCTTCTTTCTGTTCCCTTTCATTCATATTTAAGTTATAATTGTATAGATGCAAGTGTGTTGCATCTGTTATTTTTTGGGTCATTCCAGAATTGGAGGACATTTTACGTCCCACCCATCAAACATTAAATAATCCACATACAAAATACTAAAACATACAGTTTCTGAGTGAATGTACTTGTCCTGAGACCAAATCTAAAAAAACTAAGAGAAAAGAATGCTTGGAAATAGTTTTTAAAATACCAAATAAATCTTACCTGGCCAGCCAAATGATATCTCTCTGTATTTCCTATACACCGCGATACCATTTGGACACTCTCCATCCACTCTCGCTCCTCCGGTTCCAAACCGACTCCGCGATTCTGATTCGTTCAAAGATGGTGACGTCAGTGCACCCGCCTTTGCCCGCAAAGTCACTCTTAGGCAGCGGAAGTTCCGCCTCAGTTTTGAATCAAGATGGCGCAATCTCTGATTGGTTCACTTAGCTGTCTGTCTACGCGCAACCGCAGCGTATTCTGTGGATCAAACGTTACCAGACTCACTCGCTGGTACAGCGATGAGTCATGGATTCTTCCAGGCAAAAATAAATCTGGAGTACCCCCAAAATGCCATTTCCCTCTTGTCCCACCCCTCTAATGACCAAACTGAATCTCAAATAAACAGTTAAAATTGAATTGAAATTTCTTGTTTTTTGTATTATTTGTTTCATTTCCATCTCTTGTAACTGTGGAACATTTGTTTTAATAGCCATAATATTTCAAATAATAATGATTATTCATGGAAAATGTGTCCCACAACCTGCACCAACCCTGTTACCAGAACATTTTTAGTCTGGTCGAAGAAGAAGAAAGCAGAACCACATGATCAATCAATCAATCAATCAGCAGTGAACCACATGATCCCCTGGACTCGACATCATCAGTTTTCCAAAAGAATGGACAGAGCAAAAGTTTGTCTTCTATTTTTCATATTTTTATAACATCGTTCGCCTTGATTGAATGTCTCACTCTGCCTCATGCAACCCTGTTATTCAAATGATCAAAATAAGACAATTATTATTATTTTTCCTTTACTTATTTGCATAAATAAGTTTTTCCTCTTGATTAGCAGTAACAGCTAAACAGCTTCTACTCCTGAGATAAAGTGAACATTAATGCGGATCTGAAACCCTGTTACCTGCAACCCTGTTACTGTGTTTAGAGGAAATAAATAAATAAATCAAATAAATCATGTCATAAAAATTTTACCATTGATCCATAAGCTGAGCTAATCAAGCATTTGATAGTTTATTACCGATTATTGATGAATATGTAGCAGAAAATCAGAAAAGTGAAGGTTTATTTTTCAAGAATTTTAAAGCCAAAATGTCCAGTTCTGGAATGACCCTTTTGTTTTGTCTTAACGAATGAAATAAATAAAGAAAAGAAAGAAAAGAAGACTTTTTGGCCTGAATTTGCTAACGTGTTGTATTGCGTCTCCATGGTAACCGCTGAACACTCCACCCCGGACATACGTGTAGAACACCCCCAGGTATGAATGTAAACACAGAAGCACGTGTCATGGTTTAAAGTGACGTTTATTGGCGGTTTTAGTGCGCGGTTATTGCAAAGCTTCAACTCTCGTCATTCAAACGGTTCTTTTCTACAAAAATACCACAGATTCTGTTCAAAGATTCTCAAAGCCACACGTGAAATACGAGGGGTTAGTTTGGATCACAGTGTTTCTGTGGACGATCATTTGTTTCATCAGATTCTTAATTTTAAACGCTGCTGAATTTCTAACTTTGAATTTCTTCACTCTGGAAAAACATGATAGAATTATTTTTATTTTGAATTTTAGTGGCTGAAATTGTAAGTGTATGTTTTCAAAGTGTTTCAAAGTCCTCAGATTCAAAAGTCAAAACTCAGAGTAAAATTCTCAGCAAAGATCAAAGACGCCAAGGCAGAAGCAATCGATCCTGTGTGATCCGATCTTTAGTAACAAACAGGAAATGGTGCAGTGAAGCGATCTGATTGGTCAGAATTCGCCTCTAAAACCTCATCTCTTTGATTGGTTAAGTGTAAACCCCGCCCACAGATGAGAACCATTAAGAAACAGCCTCTGTCCTCCTCACTCACACAGGATCGATTGCTTCTGCCTTGGCATCTTGGATCTTTTTTTTTTTTTTTTTTTTTCTTCACAATTTGAGGACTTGAAATTACAGTATCTGTGCTGAATATTTAAAAGGTGAAATTTTTCATTTGAATCTGAAACACTGAAAAAGTACAGTAAAATTTCAGGAACTAAAATTCAGAATAAAAATAATTCAAACATCTTTTTTCAGAGTTAAAAAATTCAAAAGGTACGGAAGCCGACAGAGGCCATGTTCGTAATGATTATTTTCCACCTTAATAACGAGAAAATTAATTTGTGATCTCGAGAAAACAAAACTGTTATTTCGAGAGCTCGAGAAAACTCTGTATCTCCGTTGGTAAAGATGAAGCCGGGCCAGTCTTCTGCGGAGGTGCGGTGGACTAATCTTGAAATTATCCCGAATTAAAAGACATAATGCAATCTCCCCCTGTGTCAACCCCTGATCAATATATTGCCTTATCAGCTGATCGATTATTACTCCAGACATTCTAATAGACCCGAAGTCAGCCTGACTGCCAGACAAAAAACCTGGACCAAACCTGGACTAAACCTGGACAAAACCTGGACAAAACCTGGGCAAAACCTGGACTAAACCTGGACCAAACCTGGACCAAACCTGAACTAAACGTGGACCAAACCTGGACTAAACCAGGACAAAACCTGGTCCAAACCTGGACCAAACCTGGACCAAACGTGGACTAAACCTGGACTAAACCTGGACTAAACCTGGACCAAACCTGAACTAAACGTGGACCAAACCTGGACTAAACTTGGACTAAACCAGGACAAAACCTGGTCCAAACCTGGACCAAACGTGGACTAAACCTGGACTAAACCTGGACCAAACCTGGACCAAACGTGGACTAAACCTGGACTAAACCTGGACTAAACCTGGACTAAACCTGGACTAAACCAGGACAAAACCTGGTCCAAACCTGGACCAAACCTGGACCAAACGTGGACTAAACCTGGACTAAACCAGGACTAAACCTGGACTAAATCTGGACTAAGCCTAGACTAAACCTGGACAAAACCTGGACTAAACCTAGACTAAACCTGGACAAAACCTGGACTAAACCTGAGTCAGCCTTTCACAACGTGGCTGTAGACGTTTCAGTTTTTTTCTCAAGATCACGGAATAATTGTTTTGTTTTCTCGAGATCTCAAATTAATTATTTAATTTTCTCAAGATCTCGAATTAATTATCTTGTTATCTCGAGATAACAAGGAAGAAAAAAATATTGGTTATGAATATGGCCTCTGTCGACTTCTGTAAAAATGAGAAATTAAGTATTTAAAATTCAAAATCTAATGGAACAAATTATCGCCCATTTTCTTCCCTCTGGCTTTTTGGTTAAAGCTTCACTGCATAGCATTTCTACTGGAAGGTCTGCCGCCTGTTTGTCTCCATGGAAACGCTTTTGTTTTGTCTAGAATGTTCCACGGTATAGATTAAACCCTATCTAGCAGGAGAGATCACAGCACTACGCTACGTTACAGGTCAGATCTGTCAAGAAGACAGAAAGTTGAACCATTCCAGACAAAGGGACAACATCTCCGTGGAGAAAAGCGTCTGACGGACCTTCCGGCAGAAAAGTTACACAATACAGCTTTAAATAATGTATGAATTAACAGAAATATTTGGATTGCAGCGAGATAAACAGATTTTCAGTTGCAGCAGTTTTGATCCGAGGCAGCGGGTTTGAAAAGGCACAGTAAAAACACATTTATAACCGTTTTAAGGCCACGAAAGTTTAACAAACTTTAAGCGACTGCAGTCAAAGAGCAAAAAATAAACTAAAACAACACAAAAACTAAACATATTTATGAGTTTTACATTTGATTCCCCATTTCGCTTATGGTTCAGAATTCACACCGATTTGAGGGCGTAAGGCAGGGGTGTCAAACACAGGCCCAGGAGCCAGATCCGGCCCTCCAAAACCTTTAATCTGGCCCTCGGTTGATTTTCTATTAAAATATTTTAATTATATTTTAATTTTCTGATCGATTGGATTTGGCCCCTGGACCAAAATGAGTTTGACCCCCCTGACCTCAGGCGTTTCAAATGTAAACTCTTACAGCTTTGGTTTTTACACAGTCAAGTATGGAAAATCATTTCAATATATTTTTTATATCTTTAAATTCAAAATCAAATATTAAAATTTTAATGCCATTGAATTTCTCACTTTGATTTTTTGTTTTGTTTTTTTGTTTTTTTTTTACTTTGAGAAAACATTTAGAAAAAATGATAAAAGAAGAAATTCAATTTGTCAACTGGACAAAGTTTGTTTGGTCGAAAACGTTTCGCTGCTCATCCGAGAGGCTTCATCAGTTCTGGTTAGAGTGCTGGTTAGACCCTGTTTATATCTAGCTGCAGGGAGGAGCTCCCTACACTGAAATTGTTCTGAAACTATCACAACTAATTTGTTTCTTTTGTTTTTCGAATTTCTCTGGCGTCTAGTTTAGCATACCTATTCAACCCTAACGACCGTCTCCACACCTCTGACCCTGACCTGGCTGCCCTATTGTTTCTTTTGTCTGTTTGGCTTTGGTTTGTCTCCCATTTACAATTCCATTCTCAAACCAAAGCCAAACAGACAAAAGAAACAATAGGGCAGCCAGGTCAGGGCCAGAGGGGTGGAGACGGTCGTTAGGGTTGAATAGGTATGCTAAACTAGACGCCAGAGAAATTCGAAAAACAAAAGAAACTAATTAGTTGAGATAGTTTCAGAACAATTTCAGTGTAGTGAGCTCCTCCCTGCAGCTAGATATAAGCAGGGTCTAACCAGCACTAGAACCAGAACTGACGAAGCCTCTCGGATGAGCGGCGAAACGTTTTCGACCAAACAAACTTTGTCCAGTTGACAAATTGAATTTCTCCTTTTATCATGAATTCTGCCTGGACGACTGAGGGACTCTTCACGCATTTAGAAAAAATGTTTGAATTGTTTATGTTCATTTGATGAAATTTTAAAGTTGTACTTTTGGGTTTTAGGGGATTCGTTCTAACATGTTTTTTTTTTCAGAGTTAAAAAATTCAAAATGAGAAATTCGAGGGCATTTCAAATTCAAAATCTGAT
This sequence comes from Paratrypauchen microcephalus, assembly GCA_036785185.1. Taxonomy (NCBI): domain Eukaryota; kingdom Metazoa; phylum Chordata; class Actinopteri; order Gobiiformes; family Gobiidae; genus Paratrypauchen; species Paratrypauchen microcephalus. Next base: position 2,886,181 of record JAVJIX010000045.1, on the reverse strand, counting down.
TATAAAAATGATATTTCATGGCAAATTTTTACTATAGAATTTAGAGTTTGACACTCTACAGCAGGAAGTGACGAAAAAAATAAAAATGTATTAAAATATGTTAAAAATTCCACAATCAACAAATAAAAAAGATAAAATTTCAATGGCAAAACCCCACATTTGTAACACTGACGATTCGCTCTGATTGTGCACACAGGACAATGCAAGATTTCAGTATTAAAGCTACACCGTGTAGCTTTTCTCATGTCCTGTTTGTCTCCATGGCGATGTCATTGCCTGGGATGTTCCACAGTATGTCATCAAACCTGTTTCCATGGAGACAGACAGGTCAGGTCTGTGGAGAGTAAGAACACTGCAGGTTTTCCAAGGTATTTTTAAGTGGTAAGATAAATCGTTTTAACGCCATACAGCGGAACATCCCAGGCAGCGTTACAACATCTCCATGGAAACGAGAAGGTAGCCCATCTCCACAACAGGAAAAGTTACATAGTGCATCTTTAAAGGTCCTATATCACTGAAAACGGACTCTCGTGAGGTTTAAGTCTGTTTTTCTCTCTTCAAAAACAGACCTGGAGTTGTGTTTGAGGAACTCGTTATTTGTCTGTCTACACGCTCTGTTCCACCTCGTGATGTCATCAAGTGGTAGTTTCAATAATAATAATAATAATAATACACGGGTTTTATTTGGCGCTTTTCATGGTAACACAAAGATGCTTCATAATAAAGTAAAATTAAAACTAAAACAGGACGGACGAAACAGTAACGAGGAGCAGCCATGTGGGGGCGCCGTAGCAAGGTTATTATAATTAACGAAAACGAATGAAAAACGAAAACTTAAAATTGAAACAATATTTTCGCTGAAATAAATAAAAACGGCAATTAAAAGAAAAAAAAACGATAACTGAAATTGTATTGTGTGTTTACAAAACTAAAACTAACTGAATAAATTAATTATAGATAAACTAAACCAGGACTAAACTACAACTAAACTAGGTCTAAGCCAGGACTAAATCAGGACTAAACTAGGACTAAACCAGGACTGAACTAGGTCTAAACCAGGACTAAACCAGGACTAAACCAGGATTAAACTAGGACTAAACTAGGTCTAAACCAGGTCTAAACCAGGACTAAACCAGGACTAAACCAGGACTAAACTAGGACTAAACCAGGACTGAACTAGGACTAAACAAGGACTAAACTAGGACTAAACTAGAACTAAACCAGGACTAAACCAGGTCTAAACTAAACCAGGTCTAAACCAGGACTAAACCAGGACTAAACAAGGACTAAATCAGGACTAAACTAGGACTAAAGTAGACCTGGTTTAGTTTAGATCTGGTTTAGTCCTGGTTTGGATCTGGTTTAGACCTGGTTTAGTTTAGACCTGGTTTAGTCCTGGTTTAGACCTGGTTTAGTCCGGGTTTAGACCTGGTTTAAACCTGGTTTAGACCTGGAGCAGTTTTCTGAAGGTGTTTTTTTGAGAGTTCCAGAGGTCCGGTTCTTTGGTTTGACTGTGGGAGTGAGAAGGTTCCAGTCGGATTTCAACTTCACAGCTCCTTTTACCTTTTGTTTAGTGAAGATCGACATTCCCAAGGCTGAAATGATCCAGATGATTCTAGTGAAGGTGTGTGGAGTTTAAAAACACAGTGGAGCACTTCCTGGATGTGTTTCTACAGTAGTTTGAGAGAAGAACTAAGCCTAAATCTGCAGGGTTTGTGCGTTAAACGTGTGAATGAAACAAAAAAACAACAACTCCAGGTCTGTTTTTGAGGAGGAAACGTCATCAGAACATCAGAAAATAGGATAATATGGGCCCTTTAATTAAATTCTTTACACATTTTTCATTAATTTTTCCATGAACTTTGGACAGAACTTCCAGATTAAGTGAAGTTTCCTGTTTAAAAGTGCAACGCGTGGAGTTTCTCATCTCCATCTGAAAACGAATACGTTGTAAACCTTCAAAACAGAAGGACAGATCCAGGCGTAAACCTTATGAATCTGAAGAAGAAGAAGTGACAGGGTGAAAGTTCTCAAAAGAGGAGAGGTTTTGGAGATAGAAATGTTCAGATGTGACAGGAGTAAGGACAGTGATCGTGAGAAGGTCCGTTTCGGTTGCTTGAGTCTTCATTGGTCTGTTTTCGCCGGTCCGAAAGGTCTCACCATCTTCATAGCTGCATAGTTCTGTTGGACGAAACAAAAGAGAAAGATTAAGAAATAAAAAAATAAAATGATTAAAGGTCCTGTTTTACTCAGAACGGACTTCTGTTCTAATGTCTGTGTCTCCTCAAAAACACACCTGGAGTTGTGTTTGTTTCATTCACATAACGCACAAACTCACCAGGAATAAACCAGGACTAAACTAGAACTAAACCAGGACTAAACCAGGACTAAACCAGGACTAGACCAAAGTTCCACAGTGCGGCTTTAGCGTGACTCACCGGGAAGGCGTAGAGGAAGACTCCGAGGAAGAGGAGGACGAGGAACAGGAGGAGGAAGAGCAGAATGAACCATTTGAACTTTCGCCACACGATGAACTTCAGAGTCTTGTACGGAGACGAGAACCACAAGAACGAAGTCTCAGGACGACTGAGGAGGAGGAGGAGAAAGAGGAGGAGGAAGAAGAGGAGGAAAGAGGAGGTAGAGAAGGATTATTAGAGGATCAGCATCAATGATAAAAATAAATCAAAAGTGAATTTAATGTTTTGTTTTTTTGGTTTTTTTTGTGTGTTGTGTTGTGCATCTCACCGTGGTTCCTGGAGCGTGTATTGTGTGTTGTGTTGTGTGCGTTGTGTTGTGTGTTTGTTGTGCATCTCACTGCGGCTCCTGTAGTGTGGGGTTCATGTTGGGTTCGTCCCGTCCCAGTCCTGCAGGTCTTTCCTCCTGCTCCTGCTCCGACACCAGCTCCAGGGACATCTCCACTTTTCCCTGAACACGGAAAACAAACAAACAAACAGCAGAATTCAGTTTTTTAAACTCTTCATGGACCTCAACGAACATCTCAGTGTTCCTTCACTCCTGAGGTCTGAGGGCTCCAACTTATCGTCCCAAAGACGAGACTCAAAAGCCGAGGCGACTCTGGGGCGACTCTGGGGCGACTCTGGGGCGACTCTGGGGCAACACTGGGGTGACTCTGGGTCTGGGGTGACTCTGGGGTGACTCTGGGGTGACTCTGGGGCAACTCTGGGTCTAGGGTGACTCTGGGGTGACTCTGGGGCGATTCTGGGACAACTCTGGGTCTGGGATGACTCTGGGGCGACTCTGGGGTGACTCTGGGTCTGGGGTGACTCTGGGGCGACTCTGGGGTGACTCTGGGGTGATTCATTAAAGGGGGAATCACTAATGTTAATTTGTGGGTTTATTTTGTTTTCTTAAGTCTCTTAGTTAATGAAGTCATACCATATGGGGGTTATTTAAGTATTTTCTTTATTATGTTGAACTGCAGGTGTTTTATCATTATGGGGACTGTTATTTATAGTTGGATAAGGATGTGAAATTGGATATGAAGATTTGGCATAGGCTTTATCTGCCTATGCCAAATGGTTCAAAATTAACAAATTATCTCTTAATATCAAAAAAACTAATTATATGATTTTTTGTGGCAAAAAGTCAATTTCAACTAACCCTAATATCAAAATTCATTCAAATGAAATAACTCGTGTCTCATCCACCAAATTTCTGGGAATCATTCTCGATGATAAACTAAACTGGAAAGAGCATACCGACTGGGTGTCCAGAAAAATTAATAAATCTCTTGGTATTATAAGAAAAGTTTGTAAATTTCTGGACTCTAAATCTATACTTACATTATACTATAGTCTAATTTATCCCTATCTCTCATATTGTAATATAGTCTGGGCAAGCACCTTCTCAACTACTCTGAATAAAATATTATTGGTGCAAAAACGTTTTGTACGTATTGCAACTCATTCCAAGCCATTAACATCGTCTGCAAATCTGTTTATTAAACTTAACATTCTTAATATTTATGATATTAATATTTATCAAATCTGTATTTTTATATATAAAATTCTTTATAATCCAATGATGATCCCTAAACATTTCACCTTTTACTTTAAAACCAATGCTGAGATTCATAGTTATAATACTCGTCAAAATTGTAATTTTCATGTTCCAAAATGTGTTACATCAAGAGCTCAGTTTTGCCTCCGATACAGAGGCTGTAAACTGTGGAGCCGGTTTTCTCATCTGGTTAGTGACGGCATTTCAGAAGCATTATTTAAAAAGAGTTTGAGGAAATGTTTGATATTTCATGATGGTGGTCGTTAATCATTCAATTGTGGGATGTTTTATTGTATTTTAATGCCTGACTGAATCAAATGTATTCAATGTGTGTAAATGTTAGTTTTTAGTAATGCACAGCTGTTTATGTTTATTGTATTTATAGGGTGGAGGCTTTAATATAAGCCCATTTGGGGCTTTTTTGCCTCTTCCTGCACCTACTTTTGATCTAATGTTTTCTTTTTTTATTATGTTATGTATGTGCTAAATAAATAAATAAATAAAAAATAAATAAATAAATAAATAAAACATGAATAACACATGGTTTGATTGTTAAAACTGATATAATAATTGCTGTCTATGGTTCTATATGGGCTTTGGCAATGATATTGAAAAATAATAGCTCGCAGCAATGTATTGGAAAAAAAAAGAACTATGAACTAGTTCATTTTTTGGAACTATGAACGAACTACTAACTATAAACAATTATGAACTATGAACGAACTAGTTCATTTTGAAATGTGTGAACTGAACTTTGAACTAGTTCATGTAGAAAATGAACTTTCCCAACACTGTCCCCAGCCCTATTTTAATGTAGTTTAGTTTAGTTTAGTTTATTAGTTTATTTGACAGGGACAATGCACATAAAAACATTGACCTATGTAGTCGCGCTCGTTTTCGGCAAATACAGCATTTTCAAAACACGGTGATCAAAATATGTTATGTGTCAGCAGCACTTTTTTAGTTGAGGGACCGTCACCTGCTTGTCACTATGGATACGTCACTGCTCTGCCTGGAATGTTCCACAGTGTGACATTAAACAGCTCTACTTTACATTATTCAATCACAGGTGGTTTAAGAACTCAAAAACTTGCTCTGGTTTGGATTCCATGAAGATAGAAAGGTTTAACACCATACTGCGAAACAAACAATCCAGACATCTCCATGGAGAAAAGCCCTGGACGGATCCTCCACCAGAAAAGTTCCACAGTGCAGCTTTAAACGCGAGCGTAGGTGTGGTTGTGGGTTTGTGGAGCTCCTCACAGCCAGGATCTTCTCTCCGTCGCGTTGGCACACACAGGGCCACCAGCCTTTCACCGTCTTCTGCTCAAACAGAGACACGAGCTTCGGCCCCGGCTGCTCCAGGAGCACTTCACGGCGGATTTGGCCGGACGCAGCATTTTGTTCAGGTCCAAAACCAGGTGACCTACAAAAACACAGATGAGGAGGGAGGAGATCAACCAGAACGACACATATTTTTGCATTTAAAGTTCCAACATTACGCAAAATAGACTCTTGTGAGGTTTAAGTCGTGTTCTAATGTTGTTTCCTCCTCAAAAACAGACCTGGAGTTGTGTTTTGTTTCATTCACATGTTTGAGGAACTCTTTATTATTAGTTTAATTACATCTCCAAAGCTCCAAACACTCTGTTCTACCTTGTGATGTCATGTGATAATACAAGAAGACCTCCTCTGTGTTTTTAAACTCCACACACCTTCACTAAAATCGTTTGGATCATTTCAGTCCTGGAATCGCAGATCTCTCCTGAACTAAAGGTAAAAGGAGCTGGTAAATCAGAACTACGGCTTCATGACATCACAAGGTGGAACAGGATTTGGAGTTTTGGAGAGTCTATTTTGCGTGGTAAAAGATGAAGAGATGAGAGGACGTTCTTTACCCAGATAGTCGTCAAAGGAGAACTTGTCATTGTCCCAGATCTGGATGGTGAGTTTTGGAGGAATTTTAGTCTCGGATTTGTCCAAACTCCAGAAATACTCCTGTAAAAGACACAAAGGAATACAAATATGAGGTTTTAAACATCCATCCATCCATGTTCTTCCTCTTATCCGGGGCTGGGTCGTGGGCACAACAGTCTAAGCTCCCAGACTTCCTTCACCCCGGACACTTCTTCCAGCTCCTCCGGGGGGACCCCAAGGCGTTCCCAGGCCAGCCGGGAGACATAGTCTCTCCAGCGTGTCCTGGGTCTATGAGAATTATGATGAATTACTACAACTGCTACAACTGCGACTGCTGAAACTCAACGAGCTCACAGCTCAGGACTGTTGAACTGCAACTGTTGAACTGTTGAAATACGTTTTTAATCAACAACAAACTGTTGTTGATTAAAAACGTATTTATAAATATTTATTTAAATATCTTTATTTATTTATTCTTTATTTAATAGGGGCAGTGCATATTAATGAACATCTGCAGCAGCAGTGTAAATAAGCCAGATTATAGCAAGAATGCCAATTTCCATCTGTAGTCCCTGGGCGGGTGATACCACAAATAAAAACAATGACAACTGACAATAACAGCAACATTAAAACATTAAAACATTAAAAGTGTCACAGGTCTGGTTTTCCTTTAGCCGCTGTTTAAAATGTGATTTAAAGTGTCCAGTGTTGGAGTCTCTCTTATTGATGATGGGAGAAAGTTCCAGAACTTAGAGGCTTTGACTGAGGTCGTTTTCACACCTGCCTTGTTTAGTTCATTCAAAATGAACCAGAATTCGTTTGTTCCTTTGATTCGGACCTTTTGGGCTGGTGTGAATAAAAACCAAAAATCTCGATCCGGAGCAAACAAGTGAACCGAGACCACCTAAAAAGCTCAGTCTCAGCACGGTTCCATTCGAACTCTGGTGCGGTTCGTTTGAGGTAAGAATGCAGACCGGACTCGATCCGACACAAGTTGGCTTTTTGTACTTAACGAGCTCCCGTCGTATGTCGAGCATTATGGGGAACCGAGGCTGACGAAACTAAACTAAACGAAATTAAACTTATGAGGCTTACTTACGTTTTGCGTGAAGAGCAAGAGTCAGAACTTGATGTGCACATGAGCGCTGTCCTCCGTAGTCGTCTTGCCCTGTGTCTTCGTCGCTTGGAATTTGATTGTAAAATAGTGTAAACCTCACGATGCTGCTCAAACATTTGTGCGAACTGTAAAAACTGAGCAAACCATATCGCTAAAGCTAGAGTGAAAACACCATGATTCTCCTCCTTCTGTGTTTGGACACGGCTAATTTCTGTCCAATGGTTGAGCGACCTCAGCACACGTGGTTTTGTTTATAGATGTTGGTCCACTTGGGAAAAAACTGCAGTGTGAAAGTGAACCGCACCAAAATAAAAAAAATAAAAAAATTGGTCCGGACCAAAGCAAGTGAACTATCGGACTTTCCTGGTGTGAAAATGACCTGAGAGACACTTTGTCCCAATGTAGAGCGTCTGTGTGTTACTCACAGTTCCCCTGGGCTGTGGCCCTAGTTCCCACTGACAGTGTTTGTTTTAATAAAATCCTGCAGAGGAGGAGGAGCAAGTCCATGTAAAACTTTATATATAAAACATCCATATTTAAAATGAACAAAATGATTAAAACTGAGCAAGTTATACTTGTCTAAAATTGTGCAGTGGTGAACTGAATCAAATATAAGTCGTAATGATTATAAAGTCAGAATTTAAGATCAGTAGTAGCTTTTATTATATTTGTACCTTCCTGTCGACGACGCAGAGCTGCTCAGCGGGGAGGTAGTGAAACGGAAACACAAATCTGAAGTTGAAGTTTCCCTCTCCTCCGAGCGAGCGATAGTGCACGTCTGTCTTCTGCTTGTTCTGCTCGTGTCCATCCAGCCACCTGCAGAACATGCACAGAAGAAATGACTGTTCAGAGAAGAACCTCAGACTGTTCAGAGAAGAACCTCAGACTGTTCAGTGAAGAACCTCAGACTGTACAGTGAAGAACCTCAGACTGTTCAGTGAAGAACTTCAGACTGTTCAGAGAAGAACCTCAGACTGTTCAGTGAAGAACCTCAGACTGTTCAGTGAAGAACTTCAGACTGTTCAGAGAAGAACTTCAGACTGTTCAGAGAAGAACTTCAGACTGTTCAGAGAAGAACTTCAGACTGTTCAGAGAAGAACCTCAGACTGTACAGAGAAGAACCTCAGACTGTTCAGAGAAGAACCTCAGACTGTACAGAGAAGAACCTCAGACTGTTCAGTGAAGAACCTCAGACTGTTCAGAGAAGAACCTCAGACTGTTCAGAGAACAATCTCAGACTGTTCAAAGAAGAACCTCAGACTGTTCAGAGAAGAACCTCAGACTGTTCAGTGAAGAACCTCAGACTGTTCAGAGAAGAACCTCAGACTGTTCAGAGAAGAACCTCAGACTGCACAGAGAAGAACCTCAGACTGTTCAGAGAAGAATCTCAGACTGTTCAGAGAAGAACCTCAGACTGTTCAGTGAAGAACCTCAGACTGTTCAGAGAAGAACCTCAGACTGTTCAGAGAAGAACCTCAGACTGTTCAGAGAAGAACCTCAGACTGTTCAGAAAAGAACCTCAGACTGTTCAGAGAAGAACCTCAGACTGTTCAGAGAAGAACCTCAGACTGTTCAGAGAAGAACCTCAGACTGTTCAGTGAAGAACCTCAGACTGTTCAGTGAAGAACCTCAGACTGTTCAGAGAAGAACCTCAGACTGTTCAGAGAAGAACCTCAGACTGTTCAGAGAAGAACCTCAGACTGTTCAGTGAAGAACCTCAGACTGTTCAGTGAAGAACCTCAGACTGTTCAGAGAAGAACCTCAGACTGTTCAGTGAAGAACTTCAGACTGTTCAGAGAAGAACTTCAGACTGTTCAGAGAAGAACTTCAGACTGTTCAGAGAAGAACCTCACACTGTTCAGAGAAGAACCTCAGACTGTTCAGTGAAGAACTTCAGACTGTTCAGAGAAGAACCTCAGACTGTTCAGTGAAGAACTTCAGACTGTTCAGAGAAGAACTTCAGACTGTTCAGAGAAGAACCTCAGACTGTACAGTGAAGAACCTCAGACTGTTCAGAGAAGAACCTCAGACTGTTCAGAGAAGAACCTCAGACTGTTCAGTGAAGAACTTTAGACTGTTCAGAGAAGAACCTCAGACTGTTCAGTGAAGAACTTCAGACTGTTCAGAGAAGAACTTCAGACTGTACAGAGAAGAACCTCAGACTGTTCAGTGAAGAACTTCAGACTGTACAGAGAAGAACCTCAGACTGTACAGAGAAGAACCTCAGACTGCTCAGAGAAGAACCTCAAACTGTTCAGAGAAGAACCTCAGACTGTTCAGAGAAGAACCTCAGACTGTTCAGTGAAGAACTTCAGACTGTTCAGAGAAGAACTTCAGACTGTTCAGAGAAGAACCTCAGACTGTTCAGAGAAGAACCTCAGACTGTTCAGAAAAGAACCTCAGACTGTTCAGAGAAGAACCTCAGACTGTTCAGAGAAGAACCTCAGACTGTTCAGAGAAGAACCTCAGACTGTTCAGAGAAGAACCTCAGACTGTTCAGAGAAGAACCTCAGACTGTTCAGAGAGGAACTTCAGACTGTTCAGAGAAGAACCTCAGACTGTTCAGAGAAGAACCTCAGACTGTTCAGAGAAGAACCTCAGACTGTTCAGAGAAGAACCTCAGACTGTTCAGAGAAGAACCTCAGACTGTTCAGAGAAGAACCTCAGACTGCACAAAGAAGAACCTCAGACTGCTCAGAGAACAACCTCAGACTGTTCAGAGAACAACCTCAGACTGTTCAAAGAAGAACCTCAGACTGCTCAGTGAAGAACCTCAGACTGCACAGAGAAGAACCTCAGACTGCTCAGTGAAGAACCTCAGACTGTTCAGAGAAGAACCTCAGACTGTTCAGTGAAGAACCTCAGACTGTTCAGAGAACAACCTCAGACTGTTCAAAGAACCTCAGACTGTTCAAAGAAGAACCTCAGACTGTTCAGAGAAGAACCTCAGACTGTTCAGAGAACCTCAGACTGTTCAAAGAAGAACCTCAGACAGTTCAGAGAAGATTTCAGGGGCATTTCTTCTTCAGAAACATGAAGACAAGTAAACAAACAACGACCAACTAACTCCATCTGTCTGACAGAGTGAAACCTTCTTCAAAAAGGACTCCAAAGACCTGAAGTCCCGTCTTCGTTCTGCAGCTCCTCACCCTTTGACGTAGATGTCGCTCATCTTCTCTCCGGAGAGGCTGACGTCGTCTAAGATCACGTCCTGAGTGTTCCAGATGATACAACGAAGGAAAAACCTGGAAATGAACACCAAAAAAGACCTCGTTATTTAGGATAAGTTTGGAAAATACTTCATGAGTCAAAGGTGAGAGCTTTAAACCATCTCCTAAAGATGTTCCTCCTCAAAAACAGACCTGGAGTTGTGTTTGAGGAACTCTTTATTATTCATCTGTCTACATCTCCAAAGCTTCAAGCGCTGTTCCACCTCGTGATGTCATCAAATGGTAGTTTTAATAATAATAATAAATTAGTTTTATTTGGCGCTTTTCATGGTAACACAAATACGCTTCAAAATAAAGTAAAACTAAAACAAAAACAAGACGGACGAAACAGTAACGAGGAGTGGCCATGTGGGGGCGCCGTAGCAAGGTTATTATAGTTAACGAAAACAAACGAAAAAACGAAAACTAAAATTAACAGAAATAAATAAAAACAAGAATAAAAAAAACGATAAATGAAACTGTATTATGTGTTTACAAAACTAAAACTAACTGAAATTATAAATAAACTAAATCAGGACTAAACTAGGACTAAACTAGGACTAAACCAGGACTAAACCAGGACTAAACTAGGACTAAATCAGGACTAAACTAGGACTAAACCAGGACTAAACCAGGACTAAAGCAGGACTAAACCAGGACTAAACTAGAAATAAAACAGGACTAAACTAGGACTAAACCAGGACTAAACCAGGACTAAAGTACAACTAAAACAGGACTAAACTAGGACTAAACCAGGACTAAACCAGGACAAAATCAGAACTAAACCAGGACTAAGCCAGGACTAAGCCAGGACTAAACTAGGACTAAACCAGGACTAAAGCAGGACTAAACCAGGACTAAACTAGAAATAAAACAGGACTAAACTAGGACTAAACTAGGACTAAACTAGGACTAAACCAGGACTAAACCAGGACAAAATCAGAACTAAACCAGGACTAAACCAGGACTAAACTAGGACTAAACCAGGACTAAACCAGGACTAAACTAGAAATAAAACAGGACTAAACTAGGACTAAACTAGGACTAAACCAGGAATAAAGCAGGACTAAAGTACAACTAAAACAGGACTAAACTAGGACTAACCCAGGACTAAACCAGGACAAAATCAGAACTAAGCCAGGACTAAGCCAGGACTAAGCCAGGACTAAACCAGGACTAAACCAGGACTAAGCCAGGACTAAAATAAACTGGGACAATTAAAAAAAAAAAAAAAAAAAAAAATCGATAACTGAAACTGTATTGTGAGTTTACAAAACTCAAACTAAATATATAAATGGCTCTTGGTTTTGTTCTTTTTTGGAGTTGTAAATGTGGAAGTTTTGCTGTGTATTTTTATTTGTTTTTGCACTTAAGGCTGCAGCTTGTGGACGGCTTTGTTTGTTGTGGGGGTAAACCTGAAGAAATGTTTTAAAATTGGTAGTTTTAGTTTACTTTTAGTTAAGTGTTAGTTCACAGCTCCTTTTACCTTTATTTCTGTAGATTTTGGCAATTCCAGGACTGAAATGATCCAAGTGATTCTAGTAAAGGTGTGTGGAGTTTAAAAACACAGTGGAGCACTTTCTGTACCACCACATGATGACATCACGAGGTGGAACAGAGTGTTTTCAGTTTGAGAGAAGAACTCAAGTGTAAATTTGCAGAATTTGTGTGATAAAGACGCTTTGTGTAATTTTCCTGGTAGAGAGTCCATCATTTCTTCGTCTGGAATGTTTCACAGTGTGGCATTAAAACTTTCTATCTCCATGGAGACCAAACCAGACCAAGTTCCAGGTCAGATCTGTGGAGAGGCGACCCCGCTCACAGTCAGAATGTTTGTTTTTCTTGGTATTTTTGAACTCTAAATCCACCTGTGATTGAATAAATGTAAAGTAGAGCTGTTTAAAGTCACACTGTGGAACATTCCAGGCAGAGCAATGACATATCTATAGAAACAAGCAGGTGAAAAGTTACACAATGTGCCTTTAAACGTGTGTGGATGAAATAAAACACAGCTCCAGGTCTGTTTTTGAGGAGAAAACCCTGAAATGGTCTTACTTCTTGGCTTTCCGCGGGGTGACGTTGAAGGGGGGTCCCGGGGGTCCCAGAGACTTGGGGAAGAGGTCCACCCACATCATCAGACGACCCTGACGGACAGCCAGGACAGCCAATCAGCACGCAGGGAACTAGACCAGGACTACCAGGACTAAACCAGGACTAAACCAAGACTAAACCAGGACTAAACCAGACCTAAATCAGGACTAAACCAGGCCTAAATCAGACCTAAACCAGGCCTAAACCAGGCTTAAACCAGGACTAAACCCGACCTAAACCAGGATTCAACCAGGCCTAAACCACACCTAAACCAGGCCTAAACCAGGCTTAAACCAGGCCTAAACCAGACCTAAACCAGGCCTAAACCAGGCCTAAACCAGGCCTAAACCAGGCCTAAACCACACCTAAACCAGGCCTAAACCAGGCCTAAACCAGACCTAAACCAGGCCTAAACCAGGCCTAAACCAGACCTAAACCAGGTCTAAACCAGGCTTAAACCAGGCCTAAACCAGACCTAAACCAGGCTTAAACCAGGCCTAAACCAGACCTAAACCAGACCTAAATCAGGAGTAAACCAGGATTAAACCAGGCCTAAACCAGACCTAAACCAGGCCTAAACCAGACCTAAACCAGGTCTAAACCAGGCTTAAACCAGGCCTAAACCAGACCTAAACCAGGGCTAAACCAGGCTTAAACCAGGCCTAAACCAGACCTAAACCAGTACTAAACCAGACCTAAATCAGGACTAAACCAGGATTAAACCAGGCTTAAACCAGACCTAAACCAGGACTACACCAGGACTACACCAGGACTAAACCAGACCTAAATCAGGACTAAACCAGGATTAAACCAAACCTAAACCAGACTTAAACCAGGCCTAAACCAGGACTAACCCAGGCTTAAACCAGGACTAAACCAGGCTTAAACCAGGACTAAACCAGGACTAAACCAGACGTAGCAGGTATGGGGCTTTCTCGAGTTACCTGCTCGATGTCGGGCTGCAGGGGGCTGTACAGTTTCCGGGTCTCCACGTGTTCAGGGACTAATCCCAGGCGTTTCAGGCAGAGCAGGGCCAGCCTCTCCTCCACCGGGCCCAGGTGAGGGTTCAACTGTTTACTCTCCTCTTTTAGATACATTTAAAAACGGAAAAACAATTACACTTAAAAATGCAAATATTACATTAAAGGTCCCATATTTCACCATTTTCTGATGTTCTGATGATGTTTCCTCCTCACAAACATACCTGGACTTGTGTTTTGTTTCATTCACACACGTTTAATGCACAAACCCTGCACGTTTAGGCAGATTTAAGTTCATCTCTCAAACACAACACACCCCACCTTGTGATGTCATCAATTGGTAATACAGAAAGTGCTCTGCTGCATTTTACAACTCCAAACACGTTCACTAGAATCACTTGGATAATTTCAGCCCCCGAAATGTCTTAATTTCTTAATAAACACAAAGGTAAAGGTACCTGCTAACTTGAAAACTACCACTTGATGACATCACGAGGTGGAACAGAGCGTTTGGAGTTTTGGAGATGTAGAAAGATTAAAAATAAAGGGTTCCTCAAACACGTGAATGAAACAAAACACAACTCCAGCTCTGTTTTTAAGGAGGAACATCACGGCTTAAAGGTGCACTGTGTAACTTCTAAGGAGGGTCCACTACTTCCTTGTCTCCATGGAGATGTTATTTCGTTGCCTGGAATGTCCCACAGTAAAACATTAAACAAATCTGCCTTGCATTTGCTCCATTAAGTGCTCAAAAAAACCCTCCAAAACTAAAATTCTTACCATTTTCAGGCTTGCTTCTCCAGAGATCTGACCATAACCTGTCTCCATTGTGATTACCAAGGTTACCCTCCACCAGGAAAGTTACACAATGCAGCTTTAAAGATCACTACCAGGATAAACCAGGACTAAACCAGGCTTAAACCAGACCTAAACCAGGATTAAACCAGGCTTAAACCAGACCTCAACTGGGCCTAAACCAGGACTAAACCAGACCTAAACTGGGCCTAAACCAGGACTAAACCAGGCTTAAACCAGACCTCAACTGGGCCTAAACCAGGAAAAAACCAGGCCTAAACCAGGATTAAACCAGGCTTAAACCAGACCTCAACTGGGCCTAAACCAGGAAAAAACCAGGCCTAAACCAGGACTAAACCTGATCTAAACCAGGACTAAATCAGACCTAAACTGGGCCTAAACCAGACCTAAACCAGGACTAAACCTGATCTAAACCAGGACTAAATCAGACCTAAATTGGGCCTAAACCAGGACAAAACCAGGCCTAAACCAGGACTAAACCTGATCTAAACCAGGACTAAATCAGACCTAAACTGGGCCTAAACCAGACCTAAACCAGGACTAAACCAGACCTTAATCAGGACCATTAACCTGTCTCCATTGTGGTTGCCAAGGTTACCCTCCACCAGGAAAGTTACACAGTGCAGCTTTAAAGCTCACATAAAGGTGTGTGTGTTCGTACTCAGGTCTGCGGTGGTCAGATGTTCTCCTCTGAACTGGACCGTGTGGCCCTGGTACTGAGGCCTCCTGATGTTCCTCCTCTCACACAGTCGGTCCAGGATCTGACAAGGACTCAGCTGACCCCTCCACCGGTTCACCCCAGACCTGAGGAGAAGAACCATGAACCAGGACTGAACCAGGACTGAACCAGGACTAAACCAGGACTGAACCAGGACTGAACCAGGACTGAACCAGGACTGAACCAGGACTAAACCAGGACTGAACCAGGACTAAACAAGGACTAAACCAGATCTAAACCAGGACTAAACTAGGCTTAAACCAGACTTAAACCAGGACTAAACCAGACCTTAACGAAGACTAGACCAGATCTCGCCCTAGACTAAGCCAGCTGACCAAAGCAGCAGTCAAAGTGTAGAGATGTGAGACAATATAAGTATAAAGACATGAACCACAGACCAAAACTCTAGACTAAACTAGGACTAAACCAGAACTAAACCAGGACTAAACCAGAACTCGACCAGGACTAAACAAAACCATAAAAATGTGCTAATTTCTTGCGGCAACAGTGAATCTCTCCAGACTTTTACAGACCCTCATTCATCATCTGTTTGGACCTGTTTTGCGTTGAATGTAAATCCGGTCCGGACTCACGTGCAGTAGGTCTGGGGAAGTCCGCACATGGCGCCGTGTTTGGACAGGAAGCGATTCTCCAGGTCGATGACGGTTTCTCCGATCTTTTCGTCTTTGGTGAGGACGTCGTGGTCGTACAGAGCCACGCGCAGGTCCTTCTCCAGAGGCAGAGAGCAGCTCAACTCAAACATCCTGCAGGGACAAAACACGGAAAAGTCACCATGTGGACTGAACCAGGACTGAACTGGGACTGACCAGCTGACCCCTCCACCGGTTCACCCCAGACCTGAGGAGAAGAACCATGAACCAGGACTAAACTGGGACTAGACCAGACCTAAATCAGGACTCAACCAGCTAACCCTTTCACTTGTTCACTCCAGACATGAGAAGAAGATATGAACCAGGACTAAACCAAGATTAAACCAGGTCTAAACAAGACTTAAACCAGGACAAAACCAGGATTAAACCAGACCTAAACCAGATCTAAACTAGGACTAAATCAGATCTAAACCAGGACTAAACCAGGACTAAACCAGACTTAAACCAGGACTAAACCAGACTTAAACCAGGACTAAAAAAGGACTAAACCAGGACTAAAAAAGATCTAAACCAAGACTAAACCAGGACTAAACCAGGACTAAAAAAGGACTAAACCAGGACTAAACCAGGACTAAAAAGATCTAAACCAAGACTAAACCAGGACTAAACCAGACTTAAACCAGGACTAAAAAAGGACTAAACCAGGACTAAAAAAGATCTAAACCAAGACTAAACCAGGACTAAACCAGGACTAAAAAAGGACTAAACAAGGACTAAAAAAGATCTAAACCAAGACTAAACCAGAACTAAACCAGGACTAAACCAGAACTAAACCAGGACTAAAAAAGAACTAAATCAGGACTAAACCAGGCCTAAACCAGACTTAGACAGGACTAAAAAAGGACTAAACCAGGACTAAAAAAGATCTAAACCAAGACTAAACCAGGACTAAACCAGGACTAAAAAAGGACTAAAAAAGGACTAAACCAGGACTAAAAAAGATCTAAACCAAGACTAAACCAGGACTAAACCAGGACTAAGAAAGGAGTAAAAAAGGACTAAACCAGGACTAAAAAAGATCTAAACCAAGACTAAACCAGGACTAAACCAGACCTAAATCAGGAATAAACCAGGCCTAAACCAGACCTAAACCAGGATTCAACCAGGCTTAAACCAGGCCTAAACCAGGACCAAACCAGACCTCAACCAGGACTAAACTAGGCTTAAATTAATTAATTCATAGCATTTATACATCGCCTTTCATGACACCCAAAGCGCTTTACAGTTCATTGTTCATTCACTCCACACTTGGTGGTGGTAAGATACTTTCTGTAGCTTAAAAAAGGACTAAAAAAAAGGACTAAACCAGGACTAAAAAAGATCTAAACCAAGACTAAACCAGGACTAAACCAGGACTAAAAAAGATCTAAACCAAGACTAAACCAGGACTAAAAAAGGACTAAATCAGGACTAAAAAAGATCTAAACCAAGACTAAACCAGAACTAAACCAGAACTAAACCAGGACTAAAAAAGGACTAAATCAGGACTAAACCAGGCCTAAACCAGGACTAAACAAGCACTAGAACAGGACTAAACCATGAGTGGAACAGGACTAAACCAGGACTAAAAGAAGACTAAACTGGCACTAAAAGAAGACTAAACCAGGACTAAAAGAAGTCTAAACTAGGACTAAACCAGGACTAAAAGAAGTCTAAACTAGGACTAAACCAGGACTAAAAGAAGACTAAACCAGGACTAAACCAGGACACATAAATCCCTTCTTGATTGGTGTAAAACTATAATTTATTTGTATACCAGGTTTTATTCCAACAACTAGCTGTTTAAAGTCACACTGCGGAACATTCCAGACAGAGACATCTGCCGTATCCGTAGAAACGAGCAGACGGTACGTACTTTCCGAACACCGGCTCCAGGGTGCAGGGGATGTAGTTGTCGTGGTCGTTTATGATCTTCTTCCCCAAACTGATCTTCACGTACGGGTCACACTGGGTCACACAAACAAATATGAACATTTGGGTATTGATTATGTTTATTTATAGTTTTATGTATTTACAAATATATACATAAATACATGTTTTTTTCTGTCATCCTTTTAAGAAATTATATTATGAAATTATAGAAAATATGGAATAAATTCTGAGATGAACATTGTTAAGGGGCAGAATGAGTATTTCAACTGAAATATCCATGAATCAAAACTGAACCAGAGTTCAATAAGAACTAAACCAGGACTAAACCAAGATTCAACCAGGACTGAAATAGGACTAAACCAGGACTAAACCAAGACTGAATAAGGACTTAAAATAGACTAAACCAGGACTTAACTATGAACAAACAAAGTCTAAACTAGGACTACACAGGACTAAACAAGGACTAACCTAGGACTTAACCAGAACTGAACCAGGACAAGACCAGAACTGAACCAGGATTAAACCAGGACCAAACAGGACTCAACCAGAACTAAACCAGGACTAAACCAGGACTAAACCAGGACTCAACCAGGACTAAACCAGGACTAAAGAAGGACTAAACCAAGCCTCAACCAGAAGTAAACCAGGATTAAACCAGAACTAAAATAGGACTAATCCAAGACTAAACCAAAACTCACCCAGGGTTCAACCAGGACTAACCCAGGACTAAACCAGAACTAAACCAAAAGTAAGCCAGGACTAAGCAAGGACTAAACCAGGACTAAAACAGAACTAAACCTGGACTAAACCAGGCCTAAACCAGGACTAAACCAAAAGTAAACCAGGTCTAAACCAGGACTAAACCTGGTTTAATCCTAGATTAGTCCAGGTTTAGACCTGGTTTACTTTTGGTTTAGTCCTGGTTTAGGCCTGGTTTAGTCCAGGTTTAGTCCTGGTTTACTTTTGGTTTAGTCCTGGTTTAGTCCTGGTTTAGGACTAAACCTGGACTAAACCAGGCCTAAACCAGGACTAAACCAGGACTAAACCAGGCCTAAACCAGGACTAAACCAGGACTAAACCAGGACTAAACAGGACTCCTCGTCTGTTCCTCTCACCTTCCCGTTGGGGTCTTTGGGCTGCAGTCCGTGGGCCTGGATGATGTAGACTCGGACCAGACACTCCTCGATGCCGTTCGGGGGCAGTTTGGTGAAGAGTCTGGGGGGCAGATGGGCAGAGGGGTCGTCCGGCAGAGGGTAGATCCTGAACATGC
>JAVJIX010000045.1:2765000-2860000 GCA_036785185.1 Paratrypauchen microcephalus | reverse complement strand
AGATTGTAAAAAAAGTTCCTATTCCTTTAAAGGAACAGTGGGTGGCCTTGTTACCCACGTGGAGACTCGCGGAGGAGCTGGAGAGGTTAATGATAGCAGAGCCGGCTCCATCGGCGAGCTACAAATGAGCAACACACACACGGAAAAACAGGTTAGCACATTAGCATTAGCCACACAAACATTAGCGCAATGTTAATGGAGCTGTTAGCTTGTTTGGAATGATAATAACCATAATACTGATACTGGCTTACATTTGTTATATGTTAGGTTATGGTTATAATTTAATATAATCAGTGTCATTTATGTCTCAGGCCAATACAAATGAGAATCGGTTCTCAAACTTTTTAGCCACTAAATAAAATTTCAATAAAAATACAAATTAAATACAAAAGCAAGTACATTTATTACTATATACTGACAGAGGATTGGCTGTCGACCTCTGTAGCTGTAGATTATTTTGATCATTAGACTCCCCATTAGCTGAACTTAAAGGGATAGTTATACTTTTTTATGTGAATCTGTACAGCGCCCCCTTCATCAGTGTCGTGCATTAACACTGATTTACCCCTGACAGTGTCCTCTGAGCCGAGTTCTGCCCCGGTTCTGGAGCTAACCAAAGTAGTTCCGGCAAGTTAGCGGGGACAGTTAATAAAGCTTGTTTTTCTTCTCAAAAACAACATTTGTCCAAAAAGTGATTCAAGATTCAAGATTGTTTATTTGTCATATGCAGAATCAACACAAGGTCAACAATGCAACGAAATGCTTAGGATCAGAGGAACCACTGACTCGCTAAGATAGTCAAAAGTACTAATAACAGCACTAATAGTACACGGTAAAAAAGTGTTGCAAAAGTTCAGGGGAAGAAGTAAACAATATAATAAAAATATGTAATAAAATGTAATAAAAATACAAAGTACAATGTACAAAGGTGCAGGCAGGATTAAAAAATGTGTAAGTAGAGTATTTCACAGATTGCACATAATATAGTATAATTATTGCACAGGTTATTGCACATGTAACAGTAGTTTACAGTGAGGTAGTGACATGAGTGTATGAGTGTATGAGTGTATGATACATTCATATAGAGCAGCAGCAGTAAACATATTCTGCATAATGAAAAGTAGTTTAGTGCAGTATTATTGAGAGTTCAGTATTAAAAAAGTTATTAAAGTGATATATTTGCATCACAAAACAGTTGTCCACGAAAAATTCAGATGTCTTAAAGGAAAAGTAACGTTTTTTACAATTTGTTTGTTATAATTTGTTACAAGTTGTTTTACTCACCCATAGCACTTTGGTGTCATATGTAGCACTTCCAAAGACGTTTTAGATTTGCGTTAGCCTAGCGCGACTTCTAGCCATAGCTTGGGGCATATAATATATTCCCCGAGCTATTATGCCCATGTAATATGCCCATGTAATATGCAGGCTCCAAATAACACAAACTTTAGCACTTTTCAAATCATAGAAGCTTGATGTCTTAGTCTACGATTTCGTTTGAATCAAAAGTGGCCTGTAATCCAAGATTTAGCCATAGTTTGCACCTTTGCGTTTCATGTTTGGGTCCCGGGAGCTGAGAGCACAGTCCGCACATGCGCACTGGCGTCCTCATCTACTCGAAACTATGGCTAAATCTCGGATTACAGGCCACTTTTGACCAAATGAAACCGTAGACTAAGACATCGAGCTTCTATGATTTGAAAAGTGCTGTGTTATTTGGAGACCGCAAACATGTGCCCCGAGAACTCACATTATGGAGATTGCAAATCTAAAACATCTCTGGAAGTGCTCCATATGACACCAAAGTGCTATGGGTGAGTAAAACAACTTGTTTTATTACCGAAATAAGGCTCAGATTGTAAAAAACGTTACTTTTCCTTTAATCGCTTGGTGCCATTATCTGTCGATTCGTATCACTGCGCGCCTATTATTATTATTAGCCTGTTCACTTGTAAACATCGCCACTTACAAGTGAACAAGCTAAAAATAATAATAGGCGCGCAGTGATACTAATTGACAGAAAATAGCACCAAGCGATTTAGACTTCTGAATTTTTCGTGGAGAAACAAATATATCACTTTTTGGACAAATATTCTTTTGAGAAGAAAAACAAGCTTCATTCACTGTCCCCGCTAACTTATCTAACCTACTTTCGTCAGCTCCAGAACCGGGGCAGAACTCGGCTCAGTGGACACTGTCAGGCAGTACTTGAGTTGAGGGGGGGGTGGGGGCGGGGCAAAATCATCCCTCTTCTAAAATGAGCATCCCTTCTTCCATCCCTTGTGGCATTTTATCAATCAGGCATGAAAATCTCTCACCTTTTGGCGAAATTCACCGTTTTGAAGTCAAAATAGGTGACCTACATGAATCGTGGCCAGTTCCAAGAGCCAATCATAGGCCGAACTGCGCTCCGGCTTCCAATCATGTTGCAGCATACCCACCAATCGTGCTCCCGCCAGTCGTGACGATTAGCGTTGTTGTGTTTGCGCCTGTTCGCTGATCAGCTGTGAGCGAGCCTCGTGAATATGTACGCTACATTAATGCTATGTAAGAAGGAACTCTCGCCTCGGGACTCGGGATAATTATGTCGGTTTCCACGCACATACACGTGGACACGCAAATTATCAGACAACACCACAAACTACGGAGCTGACCGTATTCTTATGGGGTGAGTTATATTATCATATTATTTCTGCATCAAAGGGACATATTAGCTGACAGCAGGGGCCCGAGACTAAACTGGGAATAAACCAGGACTAAACCAGGTCTAAACCAGGTCTAAACCAGGTCTAAACCAGGTCTAAACCAGGTCTGAACCAGGTCTGAACCAGTAATAAGGTGTGTGTGTGTGTGTGTGTGATTCACATTAAAAAATCCCGAACTATCCCTTCAATACCTTTTTCTGGGGTCCTTTTTACATAGAAAGTACACTGTATTACAAATATTATTATTTATGATCATGTAAATATATAATTGTGTATTTGAATGTTTGTATTTGTATTTTAACAGACCTTTATTTGAACTTTTGAACTTTAGTGAGTCTATTACATCTGACAGGGGAACGACCGATGAAAACGAGCCTTTTGGGTAATTCAGGCTCCTTTAAATTATAAAAATGTTTATTAATGCACAGTGTCCCACTGAAAACTAACTAAAATAAATATCTGCATGTGACTAAAATATTTACAAAATAATACACAGGAATTTAATTTCACTGTTTAAATACTGAATAAAACTATCTAACCCGATGATTGGAATCTCCTGTCTAAAATCTGTCTAAGTCACGATCAGATCTTCCACTAAAACATTCCTGAAGACGGAGAGAAGCAGCGAAGTGAAAGCAGCAAGAATTCCATGATTATAGAGCGACATTTTTAATCCACTAAAGAGGAAACAGACAGGAGCTGACAGGAGCAGAGGAAAAACACCAGAAAATGAACCAAAACTGTCACTTAAACCCACCACAGACATTTGCACGAGCGCTGAGGACTTTAATATTTGTCTTCGTCTTTCGTACCAATAAAACATCAGATGTAAACAGACGAATAATAAAGAGTTCCTCAAACATGTGAATGAAACAAACACAACTCCAGGTCTGTTTTTGAGGACGAAACAACATTAGAACATGAATTAAAGCTCACAAGAGTCAATTTGGTGTAATATTTAATCTAAATCTATCTGAGGAGGACACTGCAAAACACCAGGGTTCATAGACCGCGGAACCGCCCGGGCCAGGGGGGGCGTGGCCCGGGTAACTTTTTGAAAATGATTATTTAAAAAAAACCCAAACAAACAAATGTTGGCCTGCGAGTTTTTTTATCATGTCTGGAAAAATCAAACTTAAACCCCAATCCATGCTGTAATTTAATCAAGCGCTTCGCTTAAACATTTCCTAAACCAATATTTTTGACGTCACATATGTCGTGCATGAAATGTTGCAAAATGTATAGAACAGCGCAGCCCGGAAAAAACGCGCGGAAGTTGTGATTGTGGCAGTGTGTAGACATCATTGTCAGAGTGGAATAGATGGACGGAACAACCAAAATGAAAAGACACAAACCGATTTTTGAATATTTTAAAGGAAAGCAAATTAAAACCGCAGCACCATCCGATGGGACAGCTGTGCCCCAACCTTCAACCCTGGACCAAAGCAACAGAGAAGAATGTTCAACTACTTCAACTGAGGTAACTCGACCAAACCTCTCTGAGGCTAACGGTGCACCACCTCAGCTTAGCCATGAGACCCACAGGAGCTGTTCAAATGAGTGCTGCAGGGATCTTACAACACCTAATCAACCGAGCAATCCCGACGTGTTAAAAAGAACCAAGAGGGTACAAGGGACAGGATCTTTTTTTCGGTGACACCCTCTAGCAATTGTGGCCATCCCTAGTTCAAATGCGTTCCGCGGTCTATGCCAGGGTTACCAGCAGGGGGCGCAAGGAGTTAAGAATTTGTGTGAGTAGCCGTGTCTCAATTCGCAGTGTGCACAGTTCGGAGTGTCGATTTCAGGGTACTCTGATTCAGCCGCCGACTCCATTTTCTCCCGTAGAATAAGTAGCGCGCGGTGCATGCTGGGACATACGACTGTGCGAAGTGTGCATGGATGCACTGTTGGTCCACGCCCCAATTTCCATGGAAACAACTGCGGTTTTCATGGTGCATTTTAACTGTGCATGGGACAAAAACGAAATGGGACAGCAGTTTTCGCGCCGGAAGTGACGTATGCGCCGTTAAACCCACACTCCGAACTGAGCACACTGCGAATTGAGACACGGCAAGTGTCTCAAACTCTACCACAGCGGTTTTACCTGATCAGGAATGAGTGGCTCCTCGTCTCCGATGTTCACCAAAACATCATCACAAAACGAGTCCGGGCGGTGGTCTGAAAATACAAAACAAGAAAACATTTGACAAGTTAGATGTATTAATGTTAATTCATGTGAATGTTAATGAAGTTAAAATAAATATGACCTATCTGTGCCTAATATGAGGTAGACATGTTCAA
Organism: Paratrypauchen microcephalus; assembly: GCA_036785185.1. Taxonomy (NCBI): domain Eukaryota; kingdom Metazoa; phylum Chordata; class Actinopteri; order Gobiiformes; family Gobiidae; genus Paratrypauchen; species Paratrypauchen microcephalus. The sequence goes on along the minus strand of JAVJIX010000045.1, from coordinate 2,854,994 downwards.
TCAAATGATACTTTGCAGTGACATCGCGCTGGGGGTGTTTTGTATATCACATTAGTAAAAACTGTCAGAAAGTTTTAAGATCTTGTCTGAAAACTCAAGAGAAAAATACAAAATGGATTTAAATAACAAAGTTTTCAGGAGCCTGTGATCAGATCAAGACGACAAAGATTTTGAGCTGAGAAACAGTTGATGATTACGGAAGCCGACAGAGGCCATTATTTTCCACCTTAATAAGAAGAAAATTAACTCGAGATTTCAAGAAAACAAAGAGTTATTCCATCTCAACAACTACACTGGCTTCCCATAAAACAAAGAATTCACTTTAAAATTCTCCTAACCACATTCAAAGCAATCCATAACCTGGCCCCACCTTACATCACTGACCTCCTCCACATCTCCATTCCTTCTCGCTCCCTCCGCTCCTCCTCCTCTCTCCAGCTCTCTGTCCCATCTGCTCGTCTCGTCACCATGGGGGGCAGAGCCTTCAGCCGCTCTGCTCCCCTGCTCTGGAACTCACTCCCTCCTGACCTCCGCAATATTAACTCTCTTCCTATTTTCAAATCCAGACTCAAAACACACCTGTTCAGACAATCCTACACCACATAACACACTTTCACCATCTTCCAGTTTTTGTATCTCTGTTTTTATCTTTGTATTTTAAGTATTTTTATGTTTTAACTTTGTTTTGTACAGTGTCCTTGGGTGTCTTGAAAGGCGCTTTTAAATAAAATGTATTATTATTATTATTATTATTATCTCAAAACATGAAACATTCTGGAGGTTGTAGTTCTAACATATCGCCACTAGATGTCACTGTGGAGAGTTTCGAACTGTGTTTCAGCTCCGGCTTCGGTGTTTCACAAAGCCTCACTTCCCCATCCCTAGTATCTCCGTCAGTAAAGATGAAGCCGGGCCAGTCTTGTGCGGAGGTGCCGCGGACTAATCTTGAAATTATCCCGAATTAAAAGACGTAATGCAATTGTGCCCCTGTGTCAACCCCTGATCAATATATTGTCTTATCAGCTGATCGATTATTATTCCAGACATTCTAATGACCAAAAACACGTCTATTCAGAATGAGAAATAGCCCTGAAGTCAGCCTGACTGCCAGCCAAAAAACCTGGACCAAACCTGGACCAAACCTGGACTAAACCTGGACCAAACCTGGACCAAACCTGGATTAAACCTGGACCAAACCTGGACTAAACCTGGACCAAACCTGGACTAAACCTGGACTAAACCTGGACTAAACCTGGACCAAACCTGGACCAAACCTGGACTAAACCTGGACTAAACCTGGACCAAACCTGGACTAAACCTGGACTAAACCAGGACCAAACCTGGACTAAACCCGGACCAAACCTGGACTAAACCTGGACTAAACCTGGACCGAACCTGGACCAAACCTGGACTAAACCTGGACCAAACCTGGACCAAACCTGGACAAAACCCGGACCAAACCTGGACTAAACCTGGACTAAACCTGGACTAAACCTGGACCAAACCTGGACCAAACCTAGACTAAACCTGGACTAAACCTGGACTAAACCTGGACCAAACCTGGACTAAACCTGGACTGAACCTGGACCGAACCTGGACCAAACCTGGACTAAACCTGGACCAAACCTGGACTAAACCTGGACAAAACCCGGACTAAACCTGGACAAAACCCGGACTAAACCTGAACTAAACCTAGACTGAACCTGGGCTAAACCTGGACTAAACCTGGACCAAACCTGGACCAAACCTGCGTCAGCCTGTCTCTACATGGTGGTAGACGTTTCTGTTGTTTTCCTCGAGATCACAGAATAATTGTTTTGTTTTCTCGAGATCTCGAATTAATTATCTCGTTATCTCGGGATAAGAAGGAAGAAAAAGTATTGCTTATGAATATGGCCTCTGTCGACTTCCGTAGATGATTTAAAATAGATCAACAAATTCAACAAACTCCAATCGTAGCGTGGGGTCGAGTGCCGGCACGCGTCCGTTTGTGTTGGTTCGGAGAAAATACGTTTTCACAGCTCATCCAAACTGCTTCGTCAGCACTCTAACCAGAACTGACGAAGCAGTTTGGATGAGCTGCGAAACGTCTTCGACCAAATAAACTTTGTCCAGTTGACAAATTGAATTTCTCCTTTTACCGTCCATAAAAATACGTGCAGCACTCCCCAGCATGAGGCCACCACTGCTCACCTGTGACTCCCGCTCCCTCGTCCTCTCCCTGGTCCTGGTCCTGGTCCTGGTCCTGGTCCGGTCCTGGGTCTGAGCGGTAGTCCTCCAGAGCCCGGATGGTGCACTGCCCCACCACCGGCCTCCGCCCAAACTGACGGTTATCGATCACTTTGACCACCAGGGGGGGCATGAACAGCTCCTCCTGAGGCAGTCTCTGAAACGGCAAACGCAAGAGATAACGCTTTAAAGGTGCATTCTGGAACTTTTGGTGAAGGGTCTGTCAAATGCTTTTCTTCATGGAGATGTTATTGCTTTGTCTGGAATGTTTCACAGACCGAGTTACAGGTCAGATCTGCGGAGAGGCGACGCCGCTCACAGTCAGAATGTCTGTTTTTCGAGGTATTTTTGAGCTCTAAAACCACCTGTAATTGAATAAATGTAAAGTAGAGCTGTTTAATGCCACACTGCGCAACATTCCTGGCAGAGCAATAACATCTCCATGGAGAAAAGAGTTTGACGGGCCCTCCATGAAAAAAGAAGACATTAAAAATCGTGTTGGTGCTTATAACAGTTCACTGATTTTTACTGGTGCTTTTTTGGCGTAAATCTTCTTTCGCCAAAACTAGAATCTAAAGACTGTGAAGGTCAGAACTTTAAATTTCCATCTTACGGTGGAAGTTTGTGAAATCTCTGAGGTGGTTGGTGTAAAACTGTGATCCGGCGTTGGAAAAATATTGAACGTAGAGTGTATTTCCATAATCTTTAATGACGTAATTGGAACAGTTCTCTCTACGTCGACGACTGTTCTAATGTGGTTTTCTCATCGCAAACAGACCTGTGTTTTGTTTCATTCACACATGTTTAACTTCTCTCAAAGTTCTTCTCTCAAAAGCATCAAACTCTTTTCTCCATGCGTGAAAAGTCCCTCAGTCGTCCAGGTAGAATCCATGATAACAGGAGAAGTTCAATTTGTCAACTGGACAAAGGAACAGTTTGTCCAGTTGACAAATTGAACTTCTCCTGTTATCTTTTCTCCATGGAGGAAAGTTTGACGGACCCTCCACAAGAAAATAAAACTTATAACAGCTTTTTTTAACGTAAATCTTCTTTCGCCAAAACCAGAATCTAAAGACTGTGAAGATCAGAACTTTGAGTTTCCATCTCGCGGTAGAAGTTTGTGAAATCTCCGAGGTGGACGACTCTGGAGCCTGGATATTGTTGGTATAAAACGGTGATCTGACATTGGAAAAATATTGAACGTACATTACATTTCCATCATCTTTAATGAAAGTAAATGAAACAGTTCTCTCTACATCGACGACTGTGGTTGGACCTGACCTGAGCACCTGAAGTTCAACAGAAAGAAAACAGAGAAATAAACAACTTCATGTTGTTCATGTTGTTTATGGTGAGAAGTAGGGATGGTACAAGATCTCGTGAGACAAAACGGCCAGATTTATCAGATTTTAAAGGGCTGATCTCTGTTTTAATGTCGTTTTCTCATCGCAAACAGACCTGGAGTTGTGTTTTGTTTCATTCACACGTGTTTAACTTCTCTCAAAGTTCTTCTGTCTTCTCTCAAACTCTTTTCTCCATGAAGAAAAGCGTTTGACGGACCTTCCATGAGAAACGAAGATAGTAAAAATCAGAGACGGCGCTTATAATGAATTTTACTGGTGCCTTTTAACGTAAATCTTCTTTCGCCAAAACCAGGATCTAAAGATTGTGAAGGTCAGAACTTTAAATTTCCATCTCGCTGTGGAAGTTTGCGAAATCTCCAAGGTGATTGGTGTAAAACGGTGATCCGACATTGGAAAAATATTGAACGTATATTTCCAGATAGTCTAAGTCTATTCCTCGGTATCGAAATAGAGTTTGAAATTTTAGTATCGTGATCCAACATCCAAACTACTCCAAACAGAGATAAAATTGTGAATTCAAGTCCGTTTAACTTGTGTATTTGTATTTCGCGCTCACCACGTCCAAAATGAGCGTGTTGACGTCAAAGTTGGGGTTCTTCTTCACGTTGCGGATGACGCAGCTCTGCACCATGACGCCCCCACACTCCACCTGCAGGCTGGGGGAGGTAACGCTGGCCAGCTGGAAACTCTTCAGGTTACGCACCCCCCATGCCAAAATCTGAAACAACAGAGAAAAAAAAAAAAAAATCACAGAATGTTTTTGCTTGTTTTGGTTTATCATATTTTTATTTTTATTTATTGAGAAAAAAACTTTATGAGCTAAAATAAAAGAATTTTGAATATTTTAATTGATTTAGGTTACTTGATTGATTAAAAAATGAAAAATAAAAATCAGTCTAATTGATACTTTGCTGCAGCTAATATCATCCACATTCCCTGGGGGTGTGAAGCTAACTGGAGGCATTGCTCTGTCTGAAGCTCTGTTACTTAAGTTAGACTTCAATCTGAGCTTTGTTTTAACACAATCTGACCAGAAAGAGTTGACTTAATTGGAACTACAACAGCTGATTTGTACGGAGCCTTGGAAGTGTCATAGAGGTGAATAAATAATAACAAAGCATGGGACGAAGCCTCTCGGATGAGCGGCGAAACGTTTTCAACCAAACAAACTTTGTCCAGTTGACAAATTGAACTTCTCCTGTTATCAAAGCATGGGAACGACTTATAAGGCGTGCGCGTGAGTTATAAAGTGTGGGAACAACTTATAAGGCGTGTGCACGAGTTATAAAGTGTGGGAACGACTTATAAGGCGTGTGCACGTGTTATAAAGCGTGGGAACGACTTATAAGGCGTGCACACGAGTTATAAAGCATGGGAACTACTTATAATGTGTGCGCACGAGTTATAAAGTGTGGGAACAACTTATAATGCGTGCGCACGAGTTATAAAGCATGGGAACAACTTATAAGGCGTGCGCATGAGTTATAAAGCGTGGGAAAGACTTATAAGGCGTGCGCACAAGTTATAAAGCGTGGGAAAGACTTATAAGACTTATAACGCTTTGCATTATAGCGTAAGAGTGAGGGGATGAGTTACAAATCGTTCCCTCACTTTCATTTTTGCAATATATTACAGCTTGAACAACACACAACTGCCGCCTTCGATTCGTCACTCTCTGTTACGTTTCGCTTTCGTCACACTCTCCCTTAAGTTTCGTTTTCGTCACACTTCTTGTTACTAAGGCTACTCAGATTCATATCTGGCCTTCAACTGCCATTTACTGGTCACAAAGTGCAACAGCACCACAATAAAGCCAAAATAAAAGACGCAGCTCTTAACAGGGCAACAAAAAGACAGAAGATGAGAATAAGGGAACAACAAAAAAGACAAGAAAATGGGGGGTACACTACAAATGCATTACTTTTTGCTGTAACGCAGTAATGCAAGGCATTACATAGGGGCCTTATAAGTCGTTCCCACGCTTTATAACTCATGCACACGCCTTATAAGTCGTTCCCACGCTTTATAACTCATGCACACGCCTTATAAGTCGTTCCCATGCTTTATAACTCGTACGCACGCCTTATAAGTCGTTCCCACTCTTTGTTATTATTTATTCACCTCTATGACACTCCATAGATTTGTGCTGTTAAACAACAAACAAGTAAAATAAAATTAATTTACACCCGAAAGCTTTTTCAGCCACTCTCACGTTTTTGTTGAAAATCAAACTCCTAAACAGGACCACGAATGCACGGACTGATCGCACACTCCTGAAAATGTGCTATTTAAATCCATTTTGTATTTTTTTCTTGAGTACGGAGCCCTGGAAGTGTCATAGGCGAATAAATAAAATAACAAAGCGTGGGAACGACTTATTAACTCGTGCGCACGCCTTGTTATTTTATTTATTCACCTATGCCACTTCCAGGGCTCGCTACTTGAGTTTGCAGCTGATCTTAAATCTTTTTTTGATGCCCGCCATAGACATACACGCAGGAATTTCCCAGTGTAACGTTACCGCAAGTATCAAGTGACATTTTTCTCTAATGTTGGAACCTCCCTGGATGACTGGGGGATTATAAAGACGTCGATTTAAGTAGTTTTTTCTACTTTAGAACTATGTTTTTGTTTTTTTAGAATCTTTTGCAATGCACAATTCTCTGGGAGTAAAAATTGTCTTGGTTCAGAAATACTGCTAATAGAAGGAGTCAAGACATCTATTGTAATATTCTAATTTGTTTGGTTTGTTTGATGTAACGTTTTGGTTACAATACACCTGCTTGTTTCTATGGATACGTCACTGTTCTGCCTGGAATGTTCCACAGTGTGACTTTAAACAGCTCTACTTTACATTTATTCAATCACAAGTGGTTTTAGAGTTCAAAAATCCCTAGAAAAACAGACATTCTGACTGTGAGCGGGGTCGCCTCTCCACAGATCTGACCTGGAACTTGGTCTGGTTTGATCTCCATGAAGATAGAAAGGTTTAAAGCCATACTGTGGAACATTCCAGACAAAGCAAGAACATCTCCACTGAGAAAAGCGTTTGACGCAATCTCCACCAGAAAAGTTACACAATGCAAAAATAGTTTTTTTAGGCAACTATTTTTAAGCATATTTTTATTCCATTTTTAGGGTTTGTGGTGTTACCTCAATAGCGGTCCTCTGCAACACTGGTTTTATTCCCTGTGGAACAATGAAGACGTTTGGTTCCCGTTGAGGAGGAGGAGGAGGCAAGTCCGACTCTTCAGGCTGGAAAATCACACAAATTATGATTTTTTTAATGCAAGAAAAATACAAATTATAGTTTTAAAATTCAAAATGATGAGTTTATTTTAAAGCAAGCCTCATCTGTACCCATTGCTGTTGGTTTTCATGGAGGAATCCACTGAACATGAGCTGAGCAAAAATAAGCAAGAAGCAGATTTAACAAAGAAATCAGTCTGGGGCAGAAATTTATTTTGATTATACTCTGATTTATAAAACTAACTTTAAAGGGCCCATATCACCGTATTTTCTGATTTATGTTCTAATGTCGTTTCCTCATCACAAACACACCTGGAGTCGTGTTTTGTTTCATTCACAAGTTTAACACACAAATCTGCAGATTTAGACTCTTCTCTCAAACTGAAAACACTCTATTCCACCTTGTGAGGTAAAACAAGAGCTCCATTGCGTTTTTAAACTCCATACACCTCCACACAAAAAGAGTCCCGTTTTCTTTTCACATGGCTACAGTAGCTCAAAAGTTGATATGATATTTAGGCCAGAGCGCTAAAGCGTAGGGCCTATTGTTATTGTTCTGGTTTTTCTTATTCTTATTATTATTTTCCTATACACTTTTTTCAGGTTTCGGGTACTTCCCACTGACGAAAACTCACGAAGTTTTGCACAAAATTCAAGAATGCCAAAAAAGGAATTTACAAATAATCTGTATAAAAAAATCTTTAAAAATGGCTTGACAGCGCCCCCTGGAAAATCAAAATACATTGCGCCTATGGCTATACCCGTGTTGCCATGGCAACAGGCCAAACATCTGTCCTTGCCAATGGGACGCCCGGCAAAAACTTTGTCGTATCCAAACCAAATTGGGTACACAGATGCATCATGGGAATAGGAACAAAAAAGTATATTACACCGTTGCTAGGCAACCAACAGGAAGTCAGCCATATTGGCCCGAGCACATGACCCGGCACCGAAGGCGCATTTTCCCGTTCTCGGATTTTAACGAACTCCTCCTAGGGTTTTTGACCCAGACTCACCAGAATCGTGCTGTATCATCTAGACAAGTGGGACATTAAAATGTATTAAATGCTTTCTAAAAGACTGAACAGTGTTTCCGTGACAACGCCACAAATTTCAGGTTTGTTTTTGTGGCTCGCCATCAAACTTCAACGACCGATGATTTGCACATACTTTGGCTGATTTCACTCAAACTTTAATCGAAAATAAACTTTAATCAAAAATAACAGAACAGTGCAGGAAAGGCTTATAAGTGACCCTCCTCTTAAAATAATTGAAATTAAAAGGCAAAACAAACAACCCCTCCCCACCTCATTCCCAGGCATTCAACACACACATGCATGCAGATAACACACAAACTCACACATGCATCCAGCTAGAAAAAATGGGAGGAAAATGGCGTGTTAGCGCCAACCCCCCCTGCAAGTGCTGATCATCGCCGCTTGCAGCTATATTGATATTTGATATTGATACGTCATTTTTCTCCTGTTAGAACAGATTTTCAAAATCCTAAGTCATGAATTGGATAAAGCTGGTCCCACAATGCAATTGGTAGACTTTTTCATGGAGGAGCGCTGGTCCGGAGAGCCGGACAGTCCCGTGGGAAACTCGCTGCCTATTACACAAGGCACGCGTTGTGCGCCTGGCATCGCTGTTATTGGAGGATGTGGAATGATTTACTATTGGAATTTTGATGGCAGAACATCTGGATTGGCCTGGGGGCAGTGTTGCCAACTTAGCGACTTTGTCGCTATTTTTAGCTACTTTCTGGACCCCCCTAGCGAGAAAATTAGACAAAAGCGACTAGCGACAAATCTAGCGACTTTTTTTGGTGATCAGAGGCTCCAAGATCGCGGGAGGGGGAAAAAAAATTACGCCGTTTTCTTTCTTTCCCCGTTCAGAGAAAGAGACAGAGAGACACAGGCAGAGAGGGGCGGCGTGGACAGTCGCTTCCTTGGTTTTTTTTCCTCACTCACTCAGAGGCACAGACACCACTCACCAGTCTCTCCTCTGCTCCCTCCATCTCGTCAGATCGCCTTGGAGTCTGGTCATTCCTCTGCCATAGGCTCTGATTCTCAATAAGTGTATGCCTATGCGCTCTCATTTGTTTTCTTTTTCTTTTTGGCGACACAAAGTCACAAGTAGCACTGCTTAAAAGCTAGTTGTACAGCACATAAAAGTTTTAAAAAGCTAGTTCTTTAGCACCAAAAACAAAAAATAAAAAGCTATAGTTTGCCCACTATAGCACAACAAAATAAAAAAGAAATAAAAAGCTTTAGTTAAACTACAGCACAAAAAATAAAAAAGCAAGCTACAGATCTTGGACTACAGCTCCCAAAAAAATAAATAAAAAAATCTAAAAAATTTAAAAAAACAAATAAAAAACAAACAAGTATATGTAATAACAACACCAATAAAAGGTCAGTGTCACGGGGTAACATTTGGATTGGACCGCTCGCTCGTCTAGCTACTTTTAGCTACTTCTGGGCGGCCCAATAGCTACTTCCGATGCTGGGGAGTTGGCAACACTGCCTGGGGGATGTTTTCTGACACACTAATTGGAGCCGAGTAAAAGGGCCCTGAGCCGCCGGCGGTCATTTTACACCATAGGCAGTCTAGGGGAGGCTACATCAGAAGGAGAAACACAGATTGAACTGTACCATCCAATCTGTGGAAATCCGTCTGCACAGCATAACATCACGGATAATGGATGTGGAACTGTGGGGAACAGCGGCTCAGTCTGTATTCATATGTGGCCCCTCCCCTGGCCACTCTATCTCTGTCCTGATTGGTCAGGGAGAAACGAAATTTCGATTTTCTATGTGTCTTGTACATATGGTTGGTGGAACAGAGCGTTTGGAGCGTTTGGAGATGTAGACTAATAATTAACGATTACTCAAACATGTGTGAATAAAACAAAACACAGGTCTGTTTTGAGGTAACATTATAACATTGTTTTAAAGCTCACAAGAGTCAGTTTTGTGTAATATGGGACCTTTAATATTCGTTCACAGTAATTTTCTTACCTCGTCCAACACCTGGTAGGAGGTCACAACATCTCCCTGTGGCAGAAACACAAAAATATTAAGAGATTAAAAGATTTTACTCGGAATTGGTGCAGAAATAAATACTGAAATCTACTAAACCGACCTCCAGACCGGGGATGTGATGGACTGAAGGCTGTGGGCGAGACAGAAACAGAAATCCGGTTGGTAAATTTGAGATTTGATGCATAATTTTTGTTTTCTGAAGAGCTCCATCCTCAACGAATCCTCCTCTCCTCTAAACACCTTTATAACTCGACCTCTCTTTATCACAGACATAATTTTCCAGGACTAAACCAGGACTAAACCAGGACTAAACCAGGACTAAACCAGGGCTAAACCAGGGCTAAACCAGAACTAAACCAGGGCTAAACCAGAACTAAGCCAGGACTAAACCAGGGCTAAACCACGACTAAACCAGGACTAAACCAGGACTAAACCAGGGCTAAACCAGGACTAAACCAGGTCTAAAGCAGGACTAAACCAGAACTAAACCAGGGCTAAACCAGGGTTAAACCAGGACTAAACCAGGTCTAAACCAGGACTAAACCAGGACTAAACCAGGTCTAAACCAGGACTAAACCAGGACTGAACCAGGGCTAAACCAGGTCTAAACCAGGACTAAACCAGTTCTAAACCAGGACTAAACCAGGACTAAACCAGTTCTAAACCAGGACTAAACCAGGACTAAACTATGACAACATTCCTAATTTTTCATCATTCTGAAGCCCATGGATGAACGTCATATAAAGTGCTCTTTTGTTGTTGTTGTTGTTGTTGTTGTTGTTGTCGTTGTGTTCGTGCATCGTGGCCGACCTTATCCCTCTGGACGATGTGGAACGCCGCCAGCAGCTCGCCGGCCGCCTTCCCGCCCCTGAGCACCGGGAACCAGGAGAGACGAGGCTCCAGGCTGAAGGACGGCTGGCAAACGCAACGCCCTATGAACTCATCTGCTCCCTGGGGAGAAGATCACAGCATCAGCCTGGACCGTCTCCAAACAAACACCAGAAAACAGGCAAATAATATCGAATTTCAGACTTAAAGGGCCCAGAGATCAGAAAATAATGTAATATGGGCCCTTTAAAGATGCTTTGTGTAACTTTTCCAGTGGAGGGTCCTAGGGATGCACCGATACCTCTTTTTTGAAAACCAATACGAGTATGAGTACAATCATTTCAGTACTTGCCGATACCGAGTACCGATGCCAATACTTTTTAACCCCCTCCCACAATAAATAAATAAATGGAAATGCAGGTTTTAGTTTTATTCTCATTTTAAGTTCTGCAGAGTTACCACTTTGCAAACAGTGAAAACGCTTCGTCCACTGAGCGGTCAGACTGAAGAGCGACATTGGGCAGACGCTGCTGCTCCAAATATCGGTGGTGAAACTTACGGACATGATGTCACGTACCGGCGACTTCATGCGAGTCCTGACACCATCGAAAACTTTAGGCAACATCACGTCTGTGATGAAACAGCGGCTGGGTAGCTCGTATCTGGGCTCGAGGACGTCCGTCAGTCGCTGGAATCCAGTATCGTCCACAACTGAAAAGGGCTGGTCGTCCAGCTCAATATACTCAGTAAGTGCCTCGGTTATTTATTTGTGTCTAACCACGGCAAAGTAGGCCACAAGTCACGATTAGTGAAACCCAGATAATCGAGTTTTTAGTTGTTGTTGTTTTTTTCTTCAAAATTTGTGATTTTTGTTTTTTTGCAGAATGTGATAGTTGAGATCATGAAGAAGCCTCTCCATGTTTCAGGTAACAGCATTAGTGACATTAAAAACATACATTTTTTATTTCGGATTGGCTTGTTTTTCAGAAAGAAACGGGGCGTGTACAAACCAGGACTAAAGCAGGACTAAACCAGGACTAAACCAGGACTAAATCAGGACTAAACCAGGACTAAAGCAGGACTAAAGCAGGACTAAACCAGTACTAAACCAGGACTAAAGCAGGACTAAAGCAGGACTAAAGCAGGACTAAACCAGGACTAAAGCAGGACTAAAGCAGGACTAAGGCAGGACTAAACCAGGACTAAAGCAGGACTAAGGCAGGACTAAAGCAGGACTAAACCAGGACTAAAACAGGACTAAAACAGGACTAAAACAGGACAGGTGTGTGTGTGTGTCCTATACTATTTTGTATTGTATTAAATTGACAATACAGGTGATTTTTAACTTAACTTTTTAACTTAATTTAACTTAATTATTGAATTATTGAATGATTATATGGAGTTTTTGTTATAAAAGCATTTCCATTTTAACAAAGTATAATTCTGCACTAAATCTGACCTTTGCTGAATGTAAACACCACACCACAGTGATGTCAGTGATGGGGGAGGCCTGGACAAGAGACTCTTTAGAGGAGCTTGTCTCAAGATCGCTGGCCACAACGTCTTCAAATGTTCTCAGATTTCCATGTGTAAGGCATCGTTGGAAAGCTTAGAATCTACACTTTCAGAATCTGTGAATAACTCAAAATCCCCCCGGGATGACTTGTGTCCTGTTTTGCTGCATTCGGTCACATTTTTGCCCGGGGGCCATCTCTGGACATTTTCTCCTTCTTCTTTAACCCTTCTGATAAAGTCGGCTGGTGTTGACGGCTGTTACCCTTGATGAATTCGGCGTATTCGTCAGCATGGCCTGTTGGAGTTTGTTTGATCACTTTACTAGTTGTGTCTTTTTTTCTGGACATTGGACAAGTACTTTTCTGACTCTTTGTCTCCCCCTGTCATTTAAGATTGGTAAAACAACAAATGGCATACTGAACGTTACAGTAATGGTGCGCTATGTCATCTGGTAGTGGTATCGGTGCATGGTATCCGCCAATGGTTGACGAGTACGAGTATATTAATGAAGTATCGGGCTGATACCCGATACCGGTATCAGTGCATCCGTAGTGGGTCCATCAAACCTTTCTTCATGGAGACCAAACCAGACCAAGCTACAGGTCAGATCTGTGGAGAGGCGACCCCGCTCACAGTCAGAATGTCTGTTTTTCTAGGTATTTTTGAGCTCTAAATCCACCTGTGATTGAATAAATGTAAAGTAGAGCTGTTTAATGTCACACTGTGGAACATTCCAGGCAGAGCAATGACGTATCCCTAGAAACAAGCAGGTGACAGACCCTCAACCGGAAAGTTACACAGTGCAACTTCAACAGTAGTGAAGTATGTGTACGTACATAAGAGTCCTGGTCGTACAGCTCCACCACCACGCTGGGGGGGTTGTTTCTGGTATTTTCTGAGTTTCCAAAGATCTCCACTTCGTAGAACATGAGTGTCTGATCCCACGTCGGGTTCAGGGAGTTTCGCACCGTCACCGTTTTCTGGGACTGGTGCAGGAAAGACACGATGGCGTAGGAGTCTGCGGATAAGACACGACATCGTAAGAAACCACAACGAACTCTAAAGAGGCTCTAAATAAGAAAGCGTTTATACGATTTCAAAAGATCTCAGAGACCTCCCTGATACAAAACCACCACAAACGCTCACGGTTAGTTTTGTTGTCCTGGTTTAGTACTGGTTTGTCCCTTGTTCAGTTCCTGGTTCAGTCCTGGTTTAGTCCATGTTTTAGTCCTGGTCTAGTTGTTATTTTAAGTCCTGGTTGAGTCATGGTTTTGTCCTGTTTCAGCCCTTTTTTACTATACATGTAGGTTCTAGTTTAGTCTTGTTTTAATCCTGGTTCAGTCCTGGTTTAGTCCTGGTTTAGTCCTGGTTCAGTCCTGGTTTAGTCCTGGTTTAGTCCTGTTCTAGTCCTGGTTCAGTCCTGGTTCAGTCCTGGTTCAGTCCTGGTTTAGTCCTGTTTTAGTCCTGGTTCAGTCCTGGTTCAGTCCTGGTTTAGTCCTGGTTTAGTCCTGTTTTAGTCCTGGTTCAGTCCTGTTTTAGTCCTGGTTCAGTCCTGGTTCAGTCCTGGTTCAGTCCTGGTTCAGTCCTGTTTTAGTCCTGGTTCAGTCCTGGTTCAGTCCTGTTTTAGTCCTGTTTTAGTCCTGTTTTAGTCCTGGTTCAGTCCTGGTTCAATCCTGATTCAATCCTGTTTTAGTCCTGGTTCAGTCCTGTTTTAGTCCTGGTTCAGTCCTGATTCAGTCCTGTTTTAGTCCTGGTTTAGTCCTGATTCAGTCCTGTTTTAGTCCTGGTTCAGTCCTGGTTCAGTCCTGGTTCAGTCCTGTTTTAGTCCTGTTTTAGTCCTGGTTCAGTCCTGGTTCAGTCCTGGTTTAGTCCTGTTTTAGTCCTGTTTTAGTCCTGTTTTAGTCCTGGTTCAGTCCTGGTTCAGTCCTGTTTTAGTCCTGTTTTAGTCCTGTTTCAGTCCTGGTTCAGTCCTGATTTAGTCCTGTTTTAGTCCTGTTTTAGTCCTGGTTCAGTCCTAGTTTAGTCCTGGTTTAGTCCTGTTTTAGTCCTGATTCAGTCCTCTTTTAGTCCTGTTTTAGTCCTGTTTTAGTCCTGATTCAGTCCTGTTTTAGTCCTGTTTTAGTCCTGGTTCAGTCCTGGTTCAGTCCTGGTTTAATCCTGGCTGGGCGCTCCCTTAGAGATAGGGTGAGGAGCTCAGTCACACGGGAGGAGCTCGGAGTAGAGCCGCTGCTCCTCCACGTGGAGAGGAGCAGCTGAGGTGGCTCGGGCATCTGTTCCGGACGCCTCCTGGACGCCTCCCTCGGGAGGAGGCCCCGGGGAAGACCCAGGACACGCTGGAGGGACTATGTCTCCCGGCTGGCCTGGGAACGCCTTGGGGTCCCCCCGGAGGAGCTGGAGGAAGTGTCCGGGGTGAAGGAAGTCTGGAAGTCCCTGTTTAGACTGTTGCCCTGGCAACCCGGCCCCGGATAAGCGGAAGAACATGGACGGATGGACATTTTATTTCCTGTTACCTGAGAAGCTGTCCTTGTCCATGGCGGGGAGGTCTCTGGCCTGATACAGGTAACAGCGCAGGTGGTAACGGGTCCCCCCTGAAAACACAATAAGAAACCAAGGTTATAATAGTTTGGGATTTTGTAGTTTAGTTTTAGTTAGTTTTGACTTTTTTTCCTCTAATTCAGTTTTAATTAGTTTTTAGAGCGGCTCTGATAGTTTTAGTTTTTTTCTGACTGCTCAGTTTTAGTTTAGTTTTTCTTAGTTTTAGTTTTAGTTTTTGGGTTATACTTTGGGTTATTTGTCAAGTGCAGGATTCAAAAAGAAAGTATTGTGTTCTCAAACTTACAACAAACAAATACAATTTTAAAACATTTCTTCAGGTTTACCCCCACAACAACCAAAGCTGTCCGCAAGCTGCAGCCTTAAGTGCAAAAACAAATAAAAATACACAGCAAAACTTCCACATTTACCAACTCCAAAAAAGAACAAAACCAAGAGCGATTTATCCAGAATTTCAGTTAGTTTGAGTTTTGGAAACACACAATACAGTTTCAGTTATTGTTTTTTTTCTTTTAATTGTCCGAGTTTAGTTTAGTCCTGGTTTTGTCCTGGTTTAGTTTAGTCCTGCTTTAGTCCTGGTTTAGTCCTAGTTTACTCCTGGTGTAGTTCTAGTTTAGATCTGGCTTAGTCCTGGTTCAGTCTTGGTTTAGTCCTAATTTAGTCCTGGTGTAATCCTAGTTTAGTCCTAGTTTAGTCCTGGTTTAGTCCTGCTTTAGTCCTGCTTTAGTCCTGGTTTAGTCCTGGTTTAGTCCTGGTTTAGTCCTGGTTTAGTTCTAGTTTAGACCTGGTTTAGTCCGTTCTTTAGTCCTGGTTTAGTTCTAGTTTAGACCTGGTTTAGTCCTAGTTTAGTCCTAGTTTAGTCCTAGTTTAGTCCTGGTTTAGTCCTGGTTTAGTCCTAGTTTAGTCCTAGTTTAATCCTGGTTTAGTCCTAGTTTAGTCCTGGTTTAGTTCTAGTTTAGACCTGGTTTAGTCCGTTCTTTAGCCCTGGTTTAGTCCTGGTTTAGTTCCAGTTTAGACCTGGTTCAGTCCTAGTTTAGTCCTGGTTTAGTCCTGCTTTAATTTATCTATAATTTCAGTTACTTTTAGTTTTGTAAACACACAATACAGTTTCAGTTATCGTTTGTTTTTCCGTTTTTATTTAAATTTAAATGTTCGTTTTTTCGTTTGTTTTTTGTGAACTATAATAAACTTGCAAGAAACAAGTTTAAAAACATAAATAATAATAAAAATAAGTCATCCATAATGTAATAAGTCTAAAATGTCTTAATAAACATAAATATTTGAACTGTGTAACTTTTCGTTTGGGGTCCATCGCCTTCTTGTGTTGTTTCTATGGATACGTCACTGCTCTGCCTGGAATGTTCCACAATATGACATTAAACAGCTCTACCTTATGTTTATTCAATTACAGGTGCTTTTAAACACCTTTAAAATACCTACCAAAAAAAAAACAGGAGGAAAACATTTGACGGAACCTCCACTAGAAAAGTTACGCAATGCCCCTTTAAAGAGACGTGCTATATTTTTTCTGGTATTTCGTATTAAAACATAACATCTTTAATTCACATTTTGTTCATTGGACTATTGATCTAAAATGACTTAATCATAGAAATGGCGATATTGATTAATTGTGAGTAAGTACAGATCTGAGGGCGGAGATAGGGGGTAGGTGAAAACTGAAATTACTGAAAATGATGACTCAGAAGTAAAATAGTGCTTTGTTTTGTTTTGAACTCTTACGGTCGAAGAAGCAGGAGATGGTCGGTCTGTTGACTCCAAATGTGGTGGTGACGGATTTGTCTTCACTGCGATCCTCGATACTGCTCTGTGAACCACACCCAAAGACATTTTAGTCCTGGTTTAGTCCTTGTTAGGTCACAGTTTTGGTTTAGTCCCGGTCTAGTGCTGGTTAAGCCCTGGTTCAGTCCTGGTTTAGTCCATGTTTTTAGTCCTGGTCTAGTCCTTATTTTAAGTCCTGGTTGAGTCATGGTTTTGTTCTGTTTCAGCTCATTTTTAGGTCCTAGTTTAGTCCTGTTTTAGCCCTGATTCAGTCCAAGTCCATTCTCGGTTCAGTCCCTGGTTTAATCTTGCTTTAGTCCTAGTCTAGTCTTGTTTCAGTCCTTGTTTGGTTGAGTCCTGGTTAAGTCTTGTTTCAGTCCTGTTTCAGTCCTTGTTTGGTTGAGTCCTGGTTAAGTCTTGTTTCAGTCCTGGTTCAGCCCTTATTTAGGTCCTAATTTAGTCCTGGTTGAGTCCTGGTCTAGTCCTTGTTTTCAATCCTGGTTCAGTCCTGGTTCAGTCCTGGTCTAGTCCTTGTTTTCAGTCCTGGTTCAGTCCCTGGTTAAGTCCTGCTTTAGTCCTAGTCTAGTCCTTGTTTTTAGTCCTGTTTCAGTCCTTGTTTGGTTGAATCCTGGTTAAGTCATGTTTCAGTCCTGGTTCAGCCCTTGTTTTTGGTCCTAATTTAGTATTGGTTGAGTCCTGGTCTAGTCCTTGTTTTCAGTCCTGGTTCAGTCCTGCTCTAGACCTGCTCTAGTGCTTGTTTTTAGTCCTGGTTGAGTCCCGTTTCAGTCCTGTTTCAGTACTTGTTTTTAATCCTGGTTGAGTCCTAGTTGAGTCTTGTTTCAGTCCTGGTTCAGCCCTTGTTTAGGTCCTAATTTAGTCCTGGTGGAGTCCTGGTCTAGTCCTTGTTTTCAGTCGTGGTTCAGTCCTTGTTTTTAGTCCTGGTTGAGTCCAGCTTAAGTCTTGTTTCAGTCCTGGTCCAGCCCTTGTTTAGGTCCTAATTTAGTCCTGGTTCAGTCCTCTTTCCATCCTTGTTTTTAGTCCTGTTTCAGTCCTTATTTTTAGTCCTGGTTGAGTCCTGGTTAAGTCTTGTTTCAGTCCTGGTTCAGCCCTTGTTTAGGTCCTAATTTAGTCCTGGTTCAGCCCTGCTCTAGTCTTTGTTTTTAGTCCCGTTTTAGTCCTGTTTGAGTCCCGTTTGAGTCCAGACCAGGGAGCACTCCAGGTCGAAGATGGCCGCAGGTCCGGTCCTCTCCAGCGGCTCCATCCGACACCTCCACCTCCTCCTCCTGAAGCTGTCAGTTTTTCTGGGCTTCATGTGAAACCTCCACCCAAACACAGAGGCGTACTCCCAGCCTTCCCTGTCCGGGTCTTCCACCCGCTGCTACAGAAAAGCAACAAAAAAAGAGTATGTTCTAAAACAGGGTGCTCAACCTTTTTTTTAACCGAGATCTACCAAGAGGGGGGATCTGTTAGACATGGCAAATATGGGCTTTTGGAGTGAGATTATTCATAGGGGCGAAAAAATCTGATTTGGGTCACTTCAGGCTGCAGTGTGAACGTAGCCCAAGATATGTGGTCCTAAAACCGATACATATCCGATCTTTTGACTTACGACTGACTCTGAACGGCGTTCGCGTTCATCCGACCTGGGCGTATTTCCTCCAGCGAGAGTGGTACAAGTCGGCGCTCACAAATGTACACAAACGTTCTCGTCATGCGAAAATAGTTTATGAACTCCGTGTCAGTGAAGCGGCGAAGCACGTGGCAGCACGAAGCTGCCACTGCCCCACAAAACGCCGTGGCCAAAAACCTCGTCCTTCTCCTTCTCCGTCTCCTCTATCCATCCATTTTCTTCCGCTTATCCGGGGCCGGGTCGCAGGGGCAACAGTCTAAGCAGGGACTCCCAGACCTCCTTCACCCCTGACACTTCCTCCAGCTCCTCCGGTGGGACCCCAAGGCGTTCCCAGGCCAGCCGGGACACATAGTCCCTCCAGCGCGTCCTGGGTCTTCCCCGGGGCCTCCTCCCGGTGGGACGTGCCCGGAACACCTCCCGAGGGAGGCGTCCAGGAGGCATCCGAAACAGATGCCCGTGCCACCTCAGCTGCTCCTCTCGACGTGGAGAAGCAGCGGCTCTACTCCGAGCCCCTCCCGTGTGACTGAGCTCCTCACCCTATCTCTAAGGGTGCGCCCAGCCACTCTGCGGAGGAAACTCATTTCGGCCGCTTGTATCCGCAATCTCGTCCTTTCGGTCATTACCCAGAGCTCATGACCATAGGTGAGGGTAGGAACGTAGATTGACCGGTAAATTGAGAGCTTCGCCTTTTGGCTCAGCTCCCTCTTCACCACAACGGTCCGGTACAGCGACCGCATCACTGCCGACGCTGCACCGATCCACCTGTCAATCTCAAGCTCCATCCTCCCCTCACTCGTGAACAAGACCCCGAGATACTTGAACACCTCCACCTTCCCGGTAAGGTCTATTCCAGGGTGCTGGAGAGGAGAATTCGACCGATAGTTGAACCTCGGATTCAAGAGGAGCAGTGTGGTTTTCGTCCCGGCCGGGGAACACTGGACCAGCTCTATACTCTCCATCGGGTGCTCGAGGGTGCATGGGAGTTTGCCCAACCAGTGGATCTGGAGAAGGCATTCGACCGTGTCCCTCGTGGGGTCCTGTGGAGAGTGCTCTGGGAGTACGGGGTTCGGGACCCTTTGATAAGGGCTGTTCGGTCCCTGTATGACCGGAGCAGGAGCTGTGTTCGCATTGCCGGTAGTAAGTCGGACCTGTTCCCGGTGCATGTTGGACTCCGCCAGGGCTGCCCTTTGTCACCGGTTCTGTTCATTATATTTATGGACAGAATTTCTAGGCGCAGTCAGGGGCCGGAGGGGATCCGGTTTGGGAACCACAGGATCTCATCTCTGCTATTTCCAGATGATGTTGTCCTGATGGCTTCATCGAACCGGGACCTCCAGCGTGCACTGGGGCGGTTTGCAGCCGAGTGTGAAGCGGCTGGGATGAGGATCAGCTCCTCCAAATCCGAGGCCATGGTTCTCGACCGGAAAAAGGTGGCTTGCCCTCTCTGGGTGGGTGGGAACTCCTTGTCTCAGGTGGAGGAGTTCCGTCTCGTCCTTAAAACAAATAAGCTGTACATGTTTTGGCTCCGGTACGACAGCAACTTTAGGCGACTTCTGTAAACACTGAGCACGATCGCTGCACGTGACCTCGTTGTGTCCTCCAAGGTGCATGCAGGGACACTTTTGGGGCGTTTAAAGTTCACACTGGAGATCACGTACAAGTCGCATTTAATTGTAAATGTGAATGACCTCGCAAAAAAAAATCTGATTTCACAAAAAAAAAAAAAAAACACGGAATTGAGCATTAAGCCCTGCAGTCTGAACGTAGCCATAGACACACATTTCTAGCGATCGACTGACACTCTGTCTGCGATCGACTGGTAGACCGCGATCGACTGGTTGGGCACCCCTGTTCTAAAGGGTCTAAAACAGGACAGGACTATTCCGGTCTACAGCACTCCACTCCCACTGCAGATCTAACTAACACAAACTGTAAACAAGTAGGTGTGGTAGTCTCAGAGTCATTTCATTGTAGTTAGCGCCCCCTTCAGGCAGATATAGGCAGTGTCCACCAGCGTCTGACTAGAACTGAAGAACTGTGGTGGGGGACGTCCTCTCTCTGTTGTGAGGGGACGTCCTCTGTCCAAACTGGAGCTGTACCTTCTTGAGGGCGGTCATCTTGGTCAGGTCTCTGTGCCTCAGCCGGATCCAGCGCCTCCTTCGGTTCGTGTGGTACATTTTCTCTGCCGGGACCCAGGACTTTGGTCTTCTGTCCGGAGGGATGGTGATGCCGTACTCCCAACCTGAACATACAGCGGAAATAAAGTCACGTGAGGATATCAAAGTTCACTCCAGAAGATTAAAAAAAGAAAAACACGGTGACTTCAGAGCGTTATTTCAGACGGGCAGACCTTGGTCGTCCACGGCTCTGTTGAGGTCCTCGCTCCACTCGGGGTCCTCCCAAGTCCAGCCCGGGGGACACTCCACCTCGTCTTTGGGCACCGCCTTCTCTCCGTTCTGACCAGGTACAAATAAAAACACTTTAAAGGAATATTAAAGTTTTTTTTTAATAATCTGAACCTTATTTCGGTAATAAAACACGTTGATTTACTCACCCCTATCACTTTAGTGACATTTGGAGCAGTTCCGTAGATTTGGTAGGTTAGGATATCCGGGTAATGTGAGTGTTCGGGGCACAATGTTGTGGTCAACAAATAACACAAACTTTAGCACTTTTCAAATCACAGAAGCTCGATGTGTCATCGTAGACTTTAGGTGGAGTCCAAAGCGGCCTGAAACCCGATATCCAGCTATAGTTTCATTTGATGACAGCGCGCAAGTGCAAATTCCCAGCTGATTCGCAGATAAACACCGCTGTCAGATCTCGGTTACAGTCCGAAAGAAGCTAAGAAGACGAAAACATCTCTGCTTGAGAAAATGGTGCGAACATGGATTTATCCCGGTTGCGAAAACAAAATGACATCTTCGACGAAGTTGAGCTTTCACAGGCTTCCTCGTCACAATCCGGAGCTATTTGCTTTGAGAATGGACCCAGACATGAAAGGCAAAGCTGTAAGACGTTTGGACCATCGTGTTTGCAGTACCCACTTCAGTCCGGACGATTTTTTACCAGCAAAGGAAAAGAAAAAAGGGCAGCGGAAGTCCTCTTCAGTCTCAAAGTCTGAATCTTCTGCCATGTGTTGCTCGCAACAGAAAAGTTCAGAGCGGTGTTTATCTGCGAATCAGCTGGGAATTCACACGTGTGCGCTGTCCTCTGTGATGTCTACGCTGACACATCGAGCTTCTGTGATTTGAAAAGTGCTAAAGTTTGTGTTATTTGTTGACCGCAACATTGTGCCCTGAGAACTCACGTTACCCTGTACCAAATCTACAGAACTGCTCCAAATGTTACTAAAGTGATATGGGTGAGTAAATTCACGTGTTTTATTACCGAAATAAGGTTCAGATTGTAAAAAACGTTAATATTCCTTTTACGTTAATATTCCTAATATTCCTTTCCTAACACAGAAGAGTTTAACAGATGAACAGAACAGGGCTCACCACATCGGTGTATCCCTCTGTCATCCCGATCCACTGTCCTCCAGGGAGACGCATCTGGTTTTCAAACACTTCCTCGGTGAACGTCATGTGACCTGCATCCACGTCCAGCAGCAGTCTGATTGGACACGAGCACATGACGTACGGTGAATATTTCATTTATTTATTTGTTTAAGAAAAGGGCAAACAAAGCACATTAACGAACAATTAAACAAATGTAAATATTCAGATTATGGCCTTGTGCTCATTTCTGTAGCCCCCCTGCAGGTCGGCGTCCCAAATAAAACATATAAACTGTAGAGAATAACAGGAACATGGACAAAAACAGATCACAGGCTCCTGTGAGTACAGACGTTTAACACTGATTAAATAATTAAATTAGACATTTAGAAATTGTTACAGCTTTTTGGAGCCAAACCCATTTCCCTGACCAGTTCATAAATCCATGTGGATCTTTAAAGTAAAAATAACATTTAAAAAAATTTATATTTAGTCTGTTGCCACAGACACTGAACATGTTTCAGTCACTATCTTAGACCTGTTTGATGATCACAGATGCTAATCCTTTGCCTGGTTTACAGCAGACCATATCACAGTGATATATGGTCTGGGAGCACCTACTGAATGAGATATTCAGTAGTGGAGGTGTGGTTTACGATTGTCAGTGGCCGTTTATTGGGCGTTACGAATGTCTATCATTTGGAGTATACGTAGCCCATAGCCAATCATGTCAGTTGCCTCTTTCAGATCGGAACGATCGTGCAAAGCAGCCTGGGATTTCCCAGGTTAGCTAATCCTAAGCATAACTCACAATAAGATTTGTGAGAAGAATCCCTCAGTCGTCCAGGTAGAATCCACGGCAAAAGGAGAAATTCAGTTTGTCAACTGGACAAAGTTTATTTGGTTGAAGACGTTTGGCAGCTCATCCAAACTGCTTCATCAGTTCTGGTTAGAGTGCTGATGGACACTGCTTATATCTCGCTGCAGGGAGGAGCAAACTACAATGAAATTACTCTGAAACTATTTCACCTATTTGTTTTCAAAAAATAAATTCATTGTAGTTAACTCCTCCCTGCAGCTGTGCAGTGTCCACCAAACACTCTAACCAGAACTGAAGAAGCAGTTTGGATGAGCTGCAACATGTATCCGACCAAATAAACTTTGTCCCGTTGACAAACTGACACAATGTGCGTTTTCAGATTTTCTTGTTGCCGTTTGTATTTTGCAGCTGCAGATTTTCTGGCACCAAAGACTGGGAAGGTTCTGAAACGAGCAGCTCCTGCATATTTCTGTATTTACAGTTTTTTAAACAGCGACCATGATGGCGAGTGTAAAGAGTGTTTTTCATTATCGTCGTAGTGTCAGAATCAGTGTTCAATATCAAGTCTAATCCTTAGTGCTGAAATCGACACTCACGTCCTCTCGGGGCTGATGTACCAGTCTCCGGCCCAGCTCCAGCCTGGAGAGGGTTTGAAGCTCTCTCTGGGCAGCTTCACTTTCCCCGTCACGTCGCTGAACTTCGGGTACGTCAGACCTGTAGTTCCCCAACTGCCCACCAGGGCGAGCCGCGTCTGGTTCTCATACTGAGCAGGACACGAGAGAAACCAGTGAAGAAGAAAGTATACGAAGAAGGTTCAGTCCTGGTTTAGTCCTGGTTTAGTCCTGGTTTAGACCTTGTTTAGTCCTGGTTTAGTCCTAGTTTAGTCCTGGTTTAGTCCTGGTTTAGTTCTGGTTTAGTCCTGGTTTAGTCCTGGTTTAGACCTTGTTTAGTCCTGGTTTAGTCCTGGTTTAGTCCTGGTTTAGTCCTAGTTTAGTCCTAGTTTAGTTCTGGTTTAGTCCTGGTTTAGTCCTGGTTTAGTCCTGGTTTAGTCCTGATTAAGTCCTGATTAAGTCCTGGTTTAGTTCTGGTTTAGTTCTGGTTCAGTCCTGGTTTAGTCCTGGTTTAGTCCTGGTTTAGTCCTGGTTTAGACCTTGTTTAGTCCTGGTTTAGTCCTGGTTTAGTCCTGGTTTAGTCCTGGTTTAGACCTGGTTCAGTCCTGGTTTAGACCTTGTTTAGTCCTGGTTTAGTCCTGGTTTAGTCCTGGTTCAGTCCTGGTTTAGACCTGGTTTAGTTCTGGTTTAGTCCTGGTTCAGTCCTGGTTCAGTCCTGGTTTAGTCCTGGTTTAGTTCTGGTTTAGTCCTGGTTTAGTTCTGGTTTAGTTCTGGTTTAGTTCTAGTTTAGACCTGGTTCAGTCCTGGTTTAGTCTTGCTCCAGTCCTGAGTAACCTTCTGGATGAAACAACTGATTTATAATTTAAAGCTGCATTGTGTAACTTTTCTGGTAGAGGGTCCCTCAAAAGGTCAGGTCAGATCTGTGTAGTGACGACCCCGCTCAAGAGTCAGAATGCCTGTTTTTCCTAGGTATTTTGCACTTAGTAACTTTTTGGTTAAACCAGGACTAAACCAGGACTAAAACAGGACTAAACCTGGACTAAACCAGAACTAAACCAGAACTAAACCAGGTCTAAAACAGGACTAAAGCAGGACTGAACCAGGTCTCCGTGAAGATAGAAAGGTTTAATGCCATATTGTGGAACATTCCAGACAAAGCGACAACATCTCCATGAAGAAAAGCATCTGACTGACCCTCCTTGAGAAAAGTTACACAGTGCAGCTTTAGACAGTAGTGCAGCTGCAGTATAAGTCAGAATTGGTACAGTTCAGTGTAAATATCTTTGTAAACACAGACTGAGGTTCTCACCGTCTCGGCGAACACGGACAGTTTCCCCTCGGCATATTCGTTGAAGTGTTTGACGTCAGAGCTCAGACCGAACCAAACTTTGGCTCTGATCTGCCCCGGGAGCTTCGCCTCTGCCCCAGAACCTGAAGGATGCTGAGAAACACCACAACACGGGGTCACAACTACACGACGACACTTCAGAGAGACGACTGACACTTTCCAGTGACATCGCCCGGTGTGTTGTACCGGTATCACTACGGTGGAATGGGGTTACCATTCACCCAGATTTTCATTTTTTTCATGTATTTATTTATTTGAAGAGGAAGTGCACATTAATGGACACTTTGTACATTTTCATGACACATTTAGCTAAAACCTACTTTCCATCCGTAGTCCTCCGACATTTAAACACAACAACATGACAAACAATAACAAAAAGCATTTATAATATTTACAGAACAATACATTACAGGGTACACACTAAACATCACCTATGTTGACAGGTTTGGTTGGTTTTGAGCCATTTTTTTAGCTCTTTTTTAAAGATCCCATGACATGGTACTTCTTGATGCTTTTATATGGCTCCTTAATGGTTCCCTAATACTGTAAATGAATCCTTCTTCAAAATCAACACTCAGTGCATGAGAAACAGAGATAAGATGAGAAAGAGTATTTTTCCTCTCTCTGAACACGGCATTATGGGCGTTGTTGCTTGAATGCAAATGAGGAGAAAAGAGCTGGCCTATAGTAGAGGGTGGGGGCGTGGCCAAACTCTCCGCTCTGGCTCTGAGCGCTCAGCTGATCCATTTCCCTGTTTTTGCACGGGGGGAGAGATTTGAAGCGTTCCATTGAAAAATAAACAAATTTCCACCTAAAATAAAATTAAACCACTGCTGTTCAAAGGTCCAGAGGCTCAGATAAAGGACTTCCGAGCCTAGAAACACTCGGACGTGCCTCCAGGCAAATAAAAAAAACGCATTTCGCATTGCCTAGCGCATTCGCAGTCCAAACTCTCTGGGCGTGATTTACAGAGACGCTGAGTACAGACAGACGGGGGTGGAACTGCATTTGCATTTCTTTTTTCGATCTGACGTCAATAAGGTGCCTTGTTCAAAATCGCCCATTTGAGCTCCGATTTTTTGTAACGCAGAAAAGGATCGCAAATGCTCAGTTTAGACATTTCGCAACTTTTAACCATGGGGGGGGAGGGCCTAAACAGGGTAGGGGAGCTCACATTAACGTTCAAAAACCTCAGAAAGTGAAAATTTCATGCCATGGGACCTTTAAAAGCAATAAGGGTAGAACTCTCTCGTATAGTTGTTGTCCAACTCATACAACCCTTAAAGGGATAGTGCGTTTTTAAAAAAAATGTTAATCTGTATGGGTTTCCTTCTAAAAGTTACGTGTGTTGACACCGGCTTACCTCTGACAGTCTCCGCTCAGCCCGGTTCGGCTCGCTTTCTGGAGCCCACGTAAGTAGGTCCGGTAACTTCCCTGGAACATGAAATAAAGCTTGTTTTTCTTCTCAAAACAAAATATTTGTCCGAAAGGTGATATATTTGCGTCCCAAAACTAAACATCCAACAGCGTATTTCGCATTCGCATATTTTCTCTCTAGATTCGTATCACTGCGCCCAGGTTAGCTCCATTAGCCTGTTCACTTGTAAATGGGGGATGCCGCCGTACCGCATCCGTTGTATACTTTCGCTAAATGTTAACAGGCTAATACAGCTAATATGCGCGCAGTGATACGAGTCGAGACGAGATATGCGAATGCGAAATACGCTGCTGGATTTTTCGTTGACAACTGTTTGGGACGCAAATATATCACCTTTCGGACAAATGTTTTGTTTTGAGAAGAAAAACAAGCTTTATTTCATGTTCCAGGGAACTTACCGGACCTACTTACCTGAGCTCCAGAACGCGAGCAGAATTGGGCTGAGCGCAAACTGTCAGAGGTAAGACGGTGTTACCGCACGTAACTTTTAGAAGGAAACCCATACAGATTAACATAAAAAACCACGCACTATCCCTTGAACATTCCACCACAGGTACACCGGCAAAACACCGCCAGCGTGACCTCACTGCACAGTATCATGTAAATAGTAAACAGCACATGGGTTTCATTTTTGGGGTGAATTTTTAGACCAAATAAGTCACAAAATCTACATTTTTGACTTGTTTCTGTTTTTCGAATGATACTAATCGATATACTCAGGATTAAGTCAGGCCTAAACCAGGATTAAACCAGGGCTAAACAGAAACTAAACCAGGATTAGACCAGAATTAAACTGGGACTAAACTAAACCTGGATTAAACTAGGATTAAACCAGGAATAAACCGGGATTAAACCAGAATTAAACTGGGACTAAACAAGGACTAAACTAAACCTGGATTAAACTAGGACTAAACCAGGAATAAACCAGGATTAAACCAAGACTAAACAGAAACTAAACCAGGACTAAACCAGGATTAAACCAGAATTAAACTGGGACTAAACAAGGACTAAACTAAACCTGGATTAAACTAGGACTAAACCAGGAATAAACAGAAACTAAACCAGGATTAAACAGAAACTAAACCAGGATTAGACCAGAATTAAACTGGGACTAAACTAAACCTGAATTAAACTAGGATTAAACCAGGAATAAACCAGGATTAAACCAAGACTAAACAGAAACTAAACCAGGATTAAACCAGGACTACACAGAAACTAAACTAGGACTAAACCAGGATTAAACCAGGATTAAACCAGGGCTAAACAGAACCTAAACCAGGATTAGACCAGAATTAAACTGGGACTAAACTAAACCTGGATTAAACTAGGATTAAACCAGGAATAAACCGGGGTTAAACCAAGACTAAACAGAAACTAAACCAGGATTAAACCAGAATTAAACTGGGACTAAACTAGGACTAAACTAAACCTGGATTAAACTAGGACTAAACCAAGAATATACCGGGATTAAACCAAGACTAAACAGAGATGTCGAGATCTGGTGCCAAACTGCTCCAGACGGTGGTACCTTGAGGAAGAAGTTCTGCAGCTGCCCACAGTGAGCGCCTTGGTGCTGGGGGTTCGTGGAGAACAGCACGGTGTGGGCGGGGACACGGTGATACGCCAGTCTGCGATCTCCCTGCAGCATCCAGATCACGATGTCCGGGAGGCTGTTCTGAGGCTGGACACAAGAGGGCGCCACAGAGTTACACACCAAGGTTATAACAGTTTTAGATTTTTCATTATAGTTTAGTTTTAGTTTTAGTTTTTTTCTAACTGCTCAGTTTTAGTTTTAGTTTTAGTTTTTGGGTTATACTTTGGGTTATTTGTCAAGTGCAGGATTCAAAAAGAAAGTATTGTGTTCTCAAACTTACAACAAACAAATACAATTTTAAAACATTTCTTCAGGTTTACCCCCACAACAACCAAAGGCGTCCACAAGCTGCAGCCTTAAGTGCAAAAACAAATAAAAACACACACCAAAACTTCCACATTTACCAACTCCAAAAACGGACAAAACCAAGAGCGATTTATCCAGAATTTCAGTTAGTTTGAGTTTTTTAAACGCAATACAGTTTCAGTTATCAATTTTTCTTTTAATTATCCTGGTTTAGTCCTGATTTAGTCCTGGTTTAGTCCTAGTTTAGTCCTGGTTTAGTCCTAGTTTAGTCCTGTTTTAGTTCTAGTTTAGTTCTAGTTTAGTCCTGGTTTAGTTCTAGTTTAGTCCTTGTTTAGTCCTAGTTTAGTCCTGGTTTAGTCCTGTTTTAGTCCTGGTTTAGTTCTGGTTTAGTCCTGGTTTAGTCCTAGTTTAGTCCTGATTAATCCTAGTTTAGTCCTAGTTTAGTCCTGGTTCAGTCCTGGTTTTAATCCTGGTTCAGTCCTGGTTTAGTCCTGTTTTAGTCCTGTTTTAGTCCTGGTTTAGTCCTGGTTTAGTCCTGGTTCAGTCCTGGTTCAGTCCTGTTTTAATCCTGTTTTAGTCCTGTTTTAGTCCTGGTTTAGTCCTGTTTTAGTCCTGGTTTAGTCCTGGTTCAGTCCTGGTTCAGTCCTGTTTTAATCCTGTTTTAGTCCTGTTTTAGTCCTGGTTTAGTCCTGTTTTAGTCCTGGTTTAGTCCTGGTTCAGTCCTGGTTCAGTCCTGTTTTAATCCTGTTTTAGTCCTGGTTTAGTCCTGTTTTAGTCCTGTTTTAGTCCTGGTTTAGTCCTGGTTTAGTCCTGGTTCAGTCCTGGTTTAGTCCTGTTTTAATCCTGGTTCAGTCCTGGTTTAGTCTTGGGTCAGTCCTGGTTTAAGTCATGTTTTAGTCCTGGTTTAGTCCTGGTTTAGTCCTGGTTCAGTCCTGGTTTAAGTCATGTTTTAGTCCTGGTTTAGTCCTGGTTTAGTCCTGGTTCAGTCCTGGTTTAGTCCTGTTTTAGTCCTGGTTTAGTCCTGGTTCAGTCCTGGTTTAGTCCTGTTTTAGTCCTGGTTTAGTCCTGGTTCAGTCCTGGTTTAGTCCTGTTTTAGTCCTGGTTTAGTCCTGGTTCAGTCCTGGTTTAAGTCCTGTTTTAGTCCTGTTTTAGTCCTGGTTCAGTCCTCGTTCAGTGCTGATTTATTTTTGGTATAATCTTGGTTTAATTCTGGTCTGGTCCTGTTTCAGTCCTGGTCTGGTCTTGGTCAGAAAACAGCGTGACGTGGGCGCTTTAACTTGTTGCTGACAGAATAAAAACAGTATTTCTCCTCACCTCTTGAGCCATGTCTCGCAGTCTGTTGGCCCACTCTTCCGCCTGCTCCAGGACCACGGACAGCTCCGTCTCAGGTCCGTGTTTGAGGTTCAGGGCGGAGTCCACGATCTGCTGGAGCTGGAGAGAACGAGCGTGTCTGAGGGACCGGTCCAGAGACGTGGAACATGCCCACTGCTCCAGGTCCGGAAGCTCCTGTCTGCAAAACACGAGAGACAC
The DNA here is from genome assembly GCA_036785185.1 of Paratrypauchen microcephalus. Lineage (NCBI taxonomy): Eukaryota > Metazoa > Chordata > Actinopteri > Gobiiformes > Gobiidae > Paratrypauchen > Paratrypauchen microcephalus. The sequence continues at coordinate 2,825,656 of JAVJIX010000045.1, read as the reverse complement.
ACAAACGATGTGAGAATAAGTGTCCTACCAGCATGGGAGGGCTGGTTTCTATGGAGACTGCTCTGCCTGGAATGTTCCGCAGTGTGACTTTAAACAGCTCTAACTTACATTTATTCAATCACAGGCGGTTTTAGACCCCGCTCACATTCTGACTGTGAGCGGAGTCGCCTCTCCACAGATCTGACCTGGAACTTGGTCTGGTTTGGTCAGATCTAAATCAGGACTAAACCAAGACTGAAACAGGACAAGACCAGAATTAAACCAAGATTATACCAAAAATAAATCAGCACTGAACCAGGACTAAACCAGGACTAAACCAGGACTAAACCAGGACTAAAACAGGACTAAACCAGGACTAAACTAGGACTAAACCAGGACTGAACCAGGACTAAACCAGGACTAAAACAGGACTAAACCAGGACTAAACTAGGACTAAACCAGGACTAAAACAGGACTAAACCAGGACTAAACTAGGACTAAACCAGGACTGAACCAGGACTAAACCAGGACTAAAACAGGACTAAACCAGGACTGAACCAGGACTAAACCAGGACTAAAACAGGACTAAAACAGGACTAAACTAGGACTAAACTAGGACTAAACCAGGACTAAAACAGGACTAAACCAGGACTGAACCAGGACTAAAACAGGACTAAAACAGGACTAAACTAGGACTAAACCAGGACTAAAACAGGACTAAACCAGGACTAAACTAGGACTAAACCAGGACTGAACCAGGACTAAACCAGGACTAAAACAGGACTAAAGCAGGACTGAACCAGGACTAAACCAGGACTAAAACAGGACTAAACCAGGACTAAAGCAGGACTAAAACAAGAGACTAAAACAGGACTAAAACAGGACTAAAACAGGATTAAAACAAGAGACTAGAACAGGACTAAACCAGGACTAAACCAGGTCTAAACCAGGACTAAACCAGGACTAAAACAGGACTAAACCAGAACTAAAACAGGACTAAAACAGAACTAAACCAGGACTAAAACAGGACCTAGCCAGTACTAAACCAGGACTAATCCAGGACTAAACCAGGACAAAAACAGGACTAAAACAGGACTCAACCAGCTAAAACAAGAGACTAAAAGAGGACTAAAAGAGGACTAAAAGAGGACTAAACCAGGACTAAAACAGGACTAAAACAGGACTAAAACAGGACTAAACTAGGACTAAACTAGGACTAAACCAGGACTAAAACAGGACTAAACCAGGACTGAACCAGGACTAAAACAGGACTAAAACAGGACTAAACTAGGACTAAACCAGGACTAAAACAGGACTAAACCAGGACTAAACTAGGACTAAACCAGGACTGAACCAGGACTAAACCAGGACTAAAACAGGACTAAAGCAGGACTGAACCAGGACTAAACCAGGACTAAAACAGGACTAAACCAGGACTAAACCAGGACTAAAACAGGACTAAACCAGGACTAAACTAGGACTAAACCAGGACTGAACCAGGACTAAACCAGGACTAAAACAGGACTAAACCAGGACTGAACCAGGATTAAAACCAGGACTGAACTAGGACTAAAGCAGGACTAAACTAGGACTAAACAAGGACTAAACTAGGACTAAACCAGGACTAAACCAGGACTAAACCAGGACTAAAATAGGACTAAAATAGGACTAACCCAGGACTAAACCAGGACTAAAAGGACTAAACCAGGACTAAACCAGGACTAAACCAGGACTAAAATAGGACTAAAATAGGACTAACTCAGGACTAAACCAGGACTAAAATAGGACTAAACCAGGACTAAACCAGGTCTAAAACAAACTAAACCAGGACTAAACCAGGACTAAAATAGGACTAAACCAGGACAAAACCAGGACTAAAATAGAACTAAACCAGGTCTAAAACAGGACTAAACCAGGATAAACCAGGACTAAAACAGGACTAGACCTAGACCAGTTCCACAGTGTGACTTTAAACAGCTCTACTTTACATTTATTCAATCACAGGTGGTTTTAGAGCTCAAAAATACCAAGAAAAACAGACATTCTGACTGTGAGCGGGGTCGCCTCTCCACAGATCTGACCTGGAACTTGGTCTGGTTTTGGTCTCCATGAAGATAGAAAGGTTTAATGCCATACTGCGAAACATTCCAGACAAAACAATAACATCTCTATGGAGAAGGGCCCATATTTTTTATGATTTGTTCAGTTTTCTCATTAAAAACAGACCTGGAGTTGCATTTTGTTTCATTCGCACAAATCACACACTCTGTTCCACCTGGTGATGTCATCATGTGGTAATACAGGAAGTGCTCCACTGTGTTTTTAACACCTTCACTAGAGTCCTTGCCTCAGGTGAAGGAGTTCAAGTATCTCGGGGTCTTGTTCACGAGTGAGGGGAGGATGGAGCGTGAGATTGACAGGTGGATCGGTGCAGCGTCGGCAGTGATGCGGTCGCTGTACCGGACCGTTGTGGTGAAGAGGGAGCTGAGCCGAAAAGCAAAGCTCTCGATTTACCGTCGATTTACGTTCCTCCCCTCACCTATGGTCATGAGCTCTGGGTAATGACCGAAAGGACGAGATCGCCGATACAAGCGGCCGAAATGAATTTCCTCCGCAGTGGCTGGACGCTCCTTTAGAGATAGAGTGAGGAGCTCAGTCACATGTTAGGAGCTCGGAGTAGAGCCGCTGCTCCTCCACGTCGAGAGGAGCAGCTGAGGTGGCTCGGGCGTCTGTTCCGGGCACGTCCCACCGGGAGGAGGCCCCGGGGAAGACCCAGGACACACTAGAGGGACTATGTCTCCCGGCTAGCCTGGGAGCGCTTTGGGGAGGAGCTGGAGGAAGTGTCCGGGGTGAAGGAAGTCTGGGAGTCCCTGTTTAGACTGTTGCTCCCGCGACCCGGCCCCGGATAAGAGGAAGAACATGGACGGATGGATGGAATCATTTGGATCATTTCAGCCCTGGAATTGACAACCTCAACTGAACAAAAGGTAAAATACAGCTTGAAAACTACCGCTCCATGACATCACAAGGTGGAACAGATTATTTTGAGGTTTGGAAATGAAGACAGACTAATAATAAAGGGTTACTTAAACGTGTGAATGAAACAAAACACAACTCCAGGTCTGTTTTTGAGGAGGAAACAACATTAGAACATGACTCAAAGCTCACAAGAGTCTATTTTTAGTGAAATATTAGACGTTTAAACACTCAAACAATGTCACAAATATAACATAATGATCCATGGGTGTCAGAGGTTTGAACTCAGACCTGCAGTCCTCTATGACCTGGTCCAGGAGCTGCACCACGCTGAGCTCCAGCTGCTCCAGGTCTCCACCCGCCTGCTCCTCCAGCTTCACGGCTCTCAGGTTACTCTCCTGGAACCAACAACATAAGATTTTTACAAACTGAACCTGCAAACAAATTTATCTTACACGAACAATGAGCGCTTCCCTGGATAAGCCACATATAAGATATTTACATGTTCTGTACAAAGGGTCGGTTACACCTAAGGCAGGATGGTATCAACTGTGCATCTTTAGAAGTTAAAGAAAATCAATATAACAACATAAACTGTGGAACTGTAGAAGCTCCGGTCCTCACCAGGCGCTCGGCCGCAGACAAGAGCAGGTTCAGGGCGTGGATCCTGGGCCTGATATCCTCCCACTCTGAGGACAGCACCACCACCGGCTTCACGTTCCCCCAGGGCAGGTAATAATACTGACACCCTGAGGAGCGACGGAATCGAAGAAAACGAGAAAGAAAATGAGATTTAAACGAAATACAAACAAACAAAACAGGACTAAAACAGGACTAAACCAGGACTGAACAGGGACTAAAACAGGACTAAACCAGGACTAAAACAGGACTAAAACAGGACTAAACCTGGACTAAACCAGGACTAAACCTGGACTAAAACAGGACTAAAACAGGATTAAACCTGGACTAAACCAGGACTAAAACAGGACTAAACCAGGACTGAACCTGGACTAAACCAGGACTGAACAGGGACTAAACCAGGACTAAACCAGAACTAAAACAGGACTAAACCTGGACTAAACCAGGACTGAACAGGGACTAAAACAGGACTAAACCAAGACTGAACCAGGACTAAAACAGGACTAAACCTGGACTAAAACAGGACTAAACCTGGACTAAACCAGGACTAAAACAGGACTAAACCAGGACTAAAACAGGACTAAACCTGGACTAAACCAGGACTAAAACAGGACTAAACCAGGACTGAACCAGGACTGAACCAGGACTAAACCAGGACTGAACAGGGACTAAACCAGGACTAAACCAGACCTAAAACAGGACTAAACCTGGACTAAACCAGGACTAAAACAGGACTGAACAAGGACTAAAACAGGACTAAACCAAGACTGAACCGGGACTAAAACAGGACTAAACCTGGACTAAACCAGGACTGACCCAGGACTAAAACAGGACTAAACCAGGACTCAAACAGGACTAAACCAGGACTGACCCAGGACTAAACCAGGACTAAACCAAGACCAAAACAGGCCTGGAATTGACAGTCTCTACTGAACAAAGCTTGAAAACTATGGAAAACATCAGGTATCTAAAGGTGCATTGTGTCATTCTTCTGGTGGAGGGTCAGTCAGATGATTTTCTCCATGGAGATGTTATTGCTTTGTCTGGAATGTTCCACAGTATGGCGTTAAACCTTTCTATCTTCACGGAGACCAAACCAGACCAAGTCACAGGTCAGATCTGTAGAGAGGCGACCCCGCTGACAGTCAGAATGTCTGCTTTTCTTGGTATTTTTGAGCTCTAAAACCACCTGTGATTGAATAAATGTAAAGTAGAGCTGTTTAAAGTCACACTGTGGAACATTCCAGGCAGAGCAATGACGTAACCATAGAAACAAGCAGGTGACAGACCCCCAACCAAAAAGTTTCCCAGTGAGCCTTTAACATATTCATATAAAACGTTCCGTACCGTCGAACACTGCGCGGCTGTACTGTGTGGTGGAGGCCAGGGGCAGGCAGCTGGTGTCGAACTTGTTGCCGTAGTTACCGATGCTGACCTCAAACTGCACGGCGTCGTCCACGTCCTGAAGGAGCGTCGCCGAATAGAACGCCACGAAGAGAGAAAACTTTCTCTTACGCAGAAACTTCTGTAGAGAGAAACAGGAAAAACACTGAACAGATGTGCACTTCAGGGTGACCAGAACAGACTGGCTGAAATTTGGGACGGTCAAAATTCGCTGATGATACATAGATCATAATAAAAGGTGAATTTTCAAAGCTGTCACTTTACAGAATGATTTCACGTCATCGCAATTCGGGACGGTGGAAGATTTCAGGACTGTTCCAAATGATCCGGGACATCTGGTCACCGCAGTGAACTTTGAGTCAGTTTCTGGAGTCAGAATTCTACAGAAAACTGTCACAGGAGCTGCCTTCATATTAAATTAACCTAAACTAAACTAAACTAAATTAAATTAAACTAAATTAAACTAAACTAAATTAAATTAAACTAAACTAAATTGAACTAATCTAAATTAAACTAAATTAAATTAAACTAAATTAACCTAAACTAAATTGAACTAAACTAAATTAAACTAAAGTAAATTAAATCAAATTAACCTAAACTAACCTAAACTAAATTAAATTAAACTAAATTAACCTAAACTAAACTAAATTTAACTAAACTAAATTAAACTAAATTAAATTAAACTAAACTAAATTGAACTAAACTAAATTAAACTAAATTAAACTAAAGTAAATTAACCTAAACTAACCCTAAACTAAATTAAATTAAACTAAATTAACCTAAACTAAACTAAATTGAACTAATCTAAATTAAACTAAATTAAATTAAACTAAATTAACCTAAACTAAATTGAACTAAAGTAAATTAAATCAAATTAACCTAAACTAACCTAAACTAAATTAAATTAAACTAAATTAACCTAAACTAAACTAAACTAAACTAAACTAAATTAAACTAAACTAAATTGAACTAATCTAAATTAAACTAAATTAAATTAAACTAAACTAAATTGAACTAAACTAAATTAAACTAAATTAAACTAAAGTAAATTAACCTAAACTAACCTAAACTAAATTAAATTAAACTAAATTAACCTAAACTAAATTAAACTAAATTGAACTAATCTAAATTAAACTAAATTAAACTAAACTAAATTAAGTTAAACTGAACTAAATTAAAGGTCCCATGACATGGTACTTCTTGATGCTTTTATATGGTGCCTTAAAGGTCCCATGGCATGAAATTTTCACTTTCTGAGGTTTTTGAATGTTAATGTGAGCTCCCCTACCCTGTTTAGGCCCCCCCCCACCATGGTTAAAAGTTGTGAAATGTCTAAACTGAGCATTTGCGATTCTTTTCTGCGTTACAAAAAATCGGAGCTCAAACGGGCGATTTTGAACAAGGCACCTTATTGACGTCAGATCGAAAAAAGAAATGCAAATGCAGTTCCACCCCCGTCTGTCTGTACTCAGCGTCTCTGTAAATCACGTCCAGAGAGTTTGGACTGCGAATGCGCTAGGCAATGCGAAATGCGTTTTTTTATTTGCCTGGAGGCACGTCCGAGTGTTTCTAGGCTCGGAAGTCCTTTATCTGAGCCTCTGGACCTTTGAACAGCAGTGGTTTAATTTTATTTTCTGTGGAAATGTGTTTATTTTTCAATGGAACGCTTCAAATCTCTCCCCCTGTGCAAAAACAAGGAAATGGGTCAGAGCGCACAGGCACAGCTGAAAAGGAAAGAGCGGAGAGTTTGGCCACGCCCCCACCCTCTACTATTGGCCAGCTTTTTTCTCCTCATTTGCATTCAAGCAACAACGCCCAGAATAAAGTGTTTGAGAGAGATATTTATGACTCTTTCTCATCTTATCTCTGTTTCTCATGCACTGAGTGTTGATTTTGAAGAAGGATTCATTTACAGTATTAGGGAACCATTAAGGAGCCATATAAAAGCATCAAGAAGTACCATGTCATGGGATCTTTAAACTAAAGTAACCTAAACTAAACTAAATTAAACTAAAGTAAATTAAACTAAACTGATTTGTAAATCTGATGGTGACTACGTCAGTGCCTCAGACACAACCCTCACGACCCTCACCACACGTCCCTGTAGACCTGACAGTCCAGCAGCAGTAACAGTCCAGCAGCAGTAACAGTCCAGCAGCAGTAACAGTCCAGTAGCAGTAACAGTTCAGCAGCAGTAACAGTCCAGCAGCAGTAACAGTTCAGCAGCAGTAACAGTTCAGCAGCAGTAACAGTCCAGCAGCAGTAACAGTAAAGCAGCAGTAACAGTCCAGCAGCAGTAACAGTTCAGCAGCAGTAACAGTTCAGCAGCAGTAACAGTTCAGCAGCAGTAACAGTTCAGCAGCAGTAACAGTCCAGCAGCAGTAACAGTCCAGCAGCAGTAACAGTAAAGCAGCAGTAACAGTCCAGCAGCAGTAACAGTCCAGCAGCAGTAACAGTTCAGCAGCAGTAACAGTCCAGCAGCAGTAACAGTAAAGCAGCAGTAACAGTTCAGCAGCAGTAACAGTCCAGCAGCAGTAACAGTCCAGCAGCAGTAACAGTCCAGCAGCAGTAACAGTCCAGCAGCAGTAACAGTTCAGCAGCAGTAACAGTCCAGCAGCAGTAACAGTCTAGCAGCAGTAACAGTTCAGCAGCAGTAACAGTAAAGCAGCAGTAACAGTAAAGCAGCAGTAACAGTAAAGCAGCAGTAACAGTCCAGCAGCAGTAACAGTCCAGCAGCAGTAACAGTAAAGCAGCAGTAACAGTCCAGCAGCAGTAACAGTCCAGCAGCAGTAACAGTAAAGCAGCAGTAACAGTCCAGCAGCAGTAACAGTCCAGCAGCAGTAACAGTTCAGCAGCAGTAACAGTTCAGCAGCAGTAACAGTAAAGCAGCAGTAACAGTAAAGCAGCAGTAACAGTCCAGCAGCAGTAACAGTCCAGAAGCAGTAACAGTTCAGCAGCAGTAACAGTCCAGCAGCAGTAACAGTAAAGCAGCAGTAACAGTCCAGCAGCAGTAACAGTCCAGCAGCAGTAATAGTCCAGCAGCAGTAACAGTTCAGCAGCAGTAACAGTTCAGCAGCAGTAACAGTCCAGCAGCAGTAACAGTCCAGCAGCAGTAACACTTCAGCAGCAGTAACAGTCCAGCAGCAGTAACAGTCCAGCAGCAGTAACACTTCAGCAGCAGTAACACTTCAGCAGCAGTAACAGTCCAGCAGCAGTAACAGTCCAGCAGCAGTAACAGTCCAGCAGCAGTAACAGTCCAGCAACAGTAACAGTCCAGCAGCAGTAACAGTCCAGCAGCAGTAACAGTCCAGCAGCAGTAACAGTTCAGCAGCAGTAACAGTTCAGCAGCATTAGCGTTCTTCTCACCTCCACCACCAGCAGCTCGTCTGAGGTGATGTCCTCAGTCCTCTGCTCAGGTTTGTCCACCAGTTTCGTGCTGAGTTCAAGTAACACACGGCCGCGGTACGCCACGCCCTCGCCCTGCCACACAAAACAAAACATGTGAGTGCAGAAATAAGGAAATCGAATAAAAGAATCAGAAAAACTCTGCGTACTTTTCCGAGGTTGAGCGCCTCGTGGGGGTCGTTGAAATGGCAGAACTCTCGAGGGCTGCCGTAAAGATTCACAAAACACGGACCAAATGTGGGCAAGAAACCGAGACCGTCGTCAACTGCGGAAAAAAACAGGAAAAAAACAGAAAATAAATAATAAAAAAACAAAATAAATTTAAAAATACATAAATAATTCTGTATTTTACATGTTATATCACCGCAAAAAGGCTTAAAAAGTCTTAAAAAATCTTGATTTAAACAATTTTCATCCTCATTAAAGGTCCATATTACGATATTTTCTGATTTATGTTCTCATGTAGTTTCCTCCTCACAAACAAACCCTGAAGATTTAGGGTTCTGATGTCATGTGGTGAGACAAGAAGTGCTCCACTGTGTTTTTAAACTACACACACCTTCACTAGAATCATTTGGATAATTTCAACCCTGGAATTGCAGATTTCTACTGAACTTTTTTTTGTTTGTTTGTTTGTTTATTTCATTCCTAAAGTATAAAAAGACATCAACAGTGTGAGAACGTTACAATAACTGAATGAAAGGAGCAGAAAGAAGAGTAATCTTCTGTTCTCTTTTCCAGACAAAAACACTGATAGTGACGATAAAACATTTCATCAATACATTCCATTTCAATCACAATTATTAATCAACTGTAAACAGAAAGCTTCAGGTTTATGTGCGACAACTCAGTTTTCTTTTTCATACATACACATTACACTGGATTTTATGTCATTATTGAACTTGATTATTTGAATTCTTTGAGACTTTTCCATAAATGAACTCCTTTCACAGCGACGCTTCGATCAATAACCTCGGTTCTGAATCAGTTTTTTTAAACATGTCGGTTCCTTTTAAATTGTAGTTCTTGTTCTCGTCTCAGTCTTTGAATATTTACAGGAAACACTCTGCATTTTGTTTTACACATGACTTAAGGAGACTTAATTCAACAAAATCACACATTTTCAACACTTTCAGTTGAACAGAAAATGGGTCGGACGCTCTGACTGTTGGTGATGATTCTCAAAGTCCTTTTCTGTAAAATAAATAATGATCATTTACATGTCGACCCCCAACTAAACTAAACTAAATTAAACTAAATTAAATTAAACTAACCTAAACTTAATTAAATTAAACTTAATTAAATTAAACTAAACTAAATTAACCTAAATAAAATTAAACTAAACTAAACCAAACCAATTTAAATTCAACTAAATTAAATTAAACTAAATTAAATTAAACTAACCTAAACTTAATTAAATTAAACTAAACTAAATTAACCTAAACTAAATTAAATTAAACTAAATTAAATTAAATTAAACTAAATTAAATTAAACTAACCTAAACTTAATTAAATTAAACTCAAGTAAATTAAACTAAACTAAATTAACCTAAACTAAATTAAATTAAACTAAATTAAATTAAATTAAACTAAATTAAATTAAACTAACCTAAACTTAATTAAATTAAACTAAAGTAAATTAAACTAAACTAAATTAACCTAAACTAAATTAAATTAAACTAAACTAAATTAAATTAAACTAAACTAAACCAAACCAATTTAAATTAAACTAAATTAAATTAAACTAAACTAAACCAAATTAAATTAAACTAAATTAAACTAAACCAAACCAATTTAAATTAAACTAAATTAAATTAAATTAAACTAAACCAAATTAAATTAAACTAAACTAAATTAAACTAACCTAAACTAAATTAAACTAAACTAAATTAACCTAAACTAAATTAAACTAAATTAAATTAAACTAAACTACACCAAATTAAATTAAACCAAATTAAATTAAATCAAACTTAACTAAACCAAATTAAATTAAACTAAATTAAACTACACTAAACTAAATTAACCTAAACTAACCTAAACTAAACTAAATTAAATGAAACTAAACTAAACCAAATTAAATTAAACTAAACTAAACCAATTTAAATTAAACTAAATTAACCTAAACTGACCTAAACTAAATTAAACTAAACTAGATTAAATTCAACTAAACTAAACCAAATTAAATTAAACTAAACTAAATTAAACAAAACCAAATTAAATTAAACTAAATTAAATTGAATTAAATTAAACTAAATTAAACTAAATTAAACTAAACTAAATTAAAGGTAAAAGGAGCTGTTGACTTGAAAATGACCACTTCATGACATCACGAGGTGGAACAGAGCGTTTGCAGGTTTGTAAATGTAAACAGACAGCTCTGTTTTTGAGGAGGAACATCAGTAGAACATGATTTAAACCTCACAAGAGTCATTTTTGTGTAATATTGGACCTTTAAGCCTCTAATATGTGACTAAAAATCACAGAAAAATACAGTGACAAAAGGAAAATAAAACTGAAATCTAAAGTCTGTTTCAGGTTGAGAAATAAAAATAAAAGTACCCAGATTACGTTGTGAATTCAGTCTATTTTAAACATTTTTGCTGCACAAAGTTTGACAAAACAAAACAAAAAATACATTAAAAGGTTCATTGTGTACTTTTTCAGTCTCGTCTCCATGGAGATGCTGTTGCTTCACCTCCAATATTCCAAAATATGGCATTAAACTTTTCAAATCTCCATAGAAACAAGCACCAGGCTGATTTACAGGTGAGATCTGTGGAGAGGCGACCCCGCTCACGGTCTGTGTTTTTAAAGGGATTTTTGAGCGCCCCCTACTAAACTTATTTAAGTTTAATGCCATATTGCGGAACATTACAGGCAAAAAGCAAGAGCATCTCCACGGTAGCGAACGCCCAATCTGCAAAGTCCCGCAGTGCATCTTTAAATGAAGACTCTACAAAGAAAAGGAAGTGAACGTACTGCCGGAGTGGACGGTCCGTGGGGTGAAGTCGTCTGAGCGCGTCCAGAGGAAGAATAAATACAGTACAGGTTTTTACAGAGAATAAAACAAGTCTTTGAACGCCACACGACACAAGCGCAGGTTCAGCACGGCAAACGTTTAAAACTACAGAACATCCGCAGTTTTCTGTACAAACACATCAACACATGCACTGATCTGTTCGTTTTAAATCTGAGCACGGTTTATCAATACTTACCTCATACTTCCTATCACATATTCACATAATAATCACTATTTTACTTTTTTATGGGAATTTCCAGGGCCAGAAGTTAAAGGACAAGTAACGTTTTTTACAATCTGAGCCTTATTTCGGTAATAAAACAAGTTGTTTTACTCACCCATAGCACTTTGGTGTCATATGGAGCACTTCCAGAGATGTTTTGGATTAGCATTAGCCTAGCGCCACTTCTAGCCATAGCTCGGGGCATATAATATATTCCCCGAGCATGTAATATGCCCCGTGCGGTCTCCAAATAGCATAAACTTTAGCACTTTTCAAATCATAGAAGCTCGATGTCTTAGTCTACGATTTCGTTTGAATCAAAAGTGGCCTGTAATCCGAGATTTAGCCATAGTTTACAGCTTTGCGTTTCATGTTTGAGCTGAGAGCGAAATAAACTGTGACTCCGCACATGCGCACTGGCGTCCTCATCTACTCGAAACTATGCTAAATCTCGGATTACAGGCCACTTTTGACCAAACAAAATTGTAGACTAAGACATCGAGCTTCTATGATTTGAAAAGTGCTAAAGTTTGTGTTATTTGGAGATCGCACGGGGCATATTACATGCTCGGGGAATATATTATATGCCCCGAGCTATGGCTAGAAGTCGCGCTAGGCTAACGCTAATCTAAACATGTGCCCCGAGAACTCACATTATGGAGATCGCAAATCTAAAACATATCTGGAAGTGCTCCATACGACACCAAAGTGCTATGGGTGAGTAAAACAACTTGTTTTATTACCGAAATAAGGCTCAAATTGTAAAAAACGTTACTTTTCCTTTAAGGACTATTGGGTTTGCGTTGTGTTTGAGCAGTTTGTTTTTCCTGTATCCATGGCAACTCTGCTTGGAGCTAACTATGCTAACCAGCGAGCAAAACAAACCAAACCAAAACCAAACAAAACACACCAGGCTGGATCACACGGTACAGAAACCCACACACCAAACACATTAATAAACTCAAATGAATGGTCCTGTATTACGTTAAATGGACTCTTGTAGCTTTAAGTCGTGGTCTAATGTTTCCTCCTCAAAAACAGAGCTGGAGTTGTGTTTGTTTCATTCACATGTTTGAGGAACTCTTTATTATTCGTCTGTCTGGATTTCCAAATTTTAAAGGTCCCATGGCATGAAATTTTCACTTTCTGAGGTTTTTGAACGTTAATGTGAGCTCCCCTACCCTGTTTAGGGTCCCCCCCCCATGGTTAAAAGTTGTGAAATGTCTAAACTGAGCATTTGCGATCCTTTTCTGCGTTACAAAAAATCGGAGCTCAAACGGGCAATTTTGAACAAGGCACCTTATTGAAGTCAGATCGAAAAAAGAAATGCAAATGCAGTTCCACCCCCGTGTGTCTGTACTCAGCGTCTCTGTAAATCACGCCCAGAGAGTTTGGACTGCGAATGCGCTAGGCAATGCGAAATGCGTTTTTTTATTTGCCTGGAGGCACGTCCGAGTGTTTCTAGGCTCGGAAGTCCTTTATCTGAGCCTCTGGACCTTTGAACAGCAGTGGTTTAATTTTATTTTATGTGGAAATGTGTTTATTTTTCAATGGAACGCTTCAAATCTCTCTCCCCGTGCAAAAACAAGGAAATGGATCAGCTGTCGGCTCTGAGCTCTGAGCGGAGAGTTTGGCCACGCCCCCACCCTCTACTATTGGCCATCTCTTTTCTCCTCATTTGCATTCAAGCAACAACGCCCAGAATAAAGAGTTTGAGAGAGATATTTATGACTCTTTCTCATCTTATCTCTGTTTCTCATGCACTGAGTGTTGATTTTGAAGAAGGATTCATTTACAGTATTAGGGAACCATTAAGGAGCCATATAAAAGCATCAAGAAGTACAATGTCATGGGATCTTTAAAATGCTCTGTTCCATTCTGTGATGTCATGAAGTGGCTATTTTCAAGTTAGGAATATTTTGAACTTCAATTTAACCATTTTAATTGTTAAAACGAGGTTAAAACAATAGCTGTAGCTGGGAATTTCTGGGTTAAAATGATCCAAATGATGCTAGTGAGGGCAGCGGTGGAACATAATGAAGTAAATGTAGTAAAGTACTGTATTTAAAACTTAAATACAGATACCTAAAATGTATACTTAATGTTTAAGTAAACATTTTAGGTATCTGTACGTTTTACAGTGGATACTTTTGACTTTTACTTCACTACATGAGAGCAGGTATCTGTACTTTCTACTATGTTTAGGAACTGGACTGAAAAGTAAAAGTGTTTTTTATTATACAGTGGTACCTCACCTAACAAAATTAATTAGTTCCAGAAGTGGTTTTGTAACGTGAAAAATTCGTAAGTTGAGTAGCTGTTTCAATGGAAAAGGCCTGATCCGTTTTTTTTTTATATAGTGTAACTTTTTTTTTATAGTGTAACATTTGTGTTCTGCGTCCTGATTGGAATAAACCAGGTCAAGACCAGAACTAAACCAGGTCTAAACCTGGACTGGACCTGGACTAAACCAGGATTATCCCGGGACATGGCAGTGCCGTTGGAGGAGCGCGGTGCACGTTCCGCGCTAGAGCGAAGAGGCCGAGAAAGAAAGAAAGAAAGAAAGAAAGAAAGCTATGCCTTTATTAGTCCCACAGTGGGGAAATTCCAGTTCTGCATTTAACCCATCCTGTTATTAAAGGGATATGCCACCCCCAGGTCAAACTTGGGCATCTCCCCACAGTCCAGAGACTAAAATAAGTGGTGGAAAGCGTTTTCCTGCTCACCCAGCCATTGTCCGAGTCTGTCGCCACTGACCGCCGCGGTATCTGCAGCTCCTCCGCCTTAGACTGGAGTCTAACGTCGCCAGAGAAAGATTTCGGCCAAAAGGAATTAATTTGCTCGATGCGTTTCCCAATTACTTTCTGTGTAGTGCGCATTCATATCGAGTGCAAATAAATGTGCAAATCAACACGGAGAGCTTGCCTTGGTCATTTTGGGTGGGAACTATTTTCCAGTGCGGAAGAATACAGTTGAATCACGCACCACGTTGTGCAACAGGGGAACTCCCTTCCCGGTGCGTAACTGGGATTCCCCTGGCAGCGTACTATTATTTTAGTCTCTGGACTGTGGGGAGATGCCCAAATTTGACCTGGGGGTGGCATATCCCTTTAAGAGCAGTGAGCAGCACATTACTGCGCCCGGGGACCATCTCCAAGATCTTCTTGCTTCGGCTTGGTCAGGACCTCAGCTGGAAGATTTAACTAAAGACAGGCGCTCTTTCAGCGGGAATAAGAGCGGGACGGGCTCTGCTTCTATGTGACTTCCAGAGCGGGGAGGCTGACACTGTGAGCTGTGAGCGGCCCGCGGCTCCATCCCGCGCCGTGTCGCTTTTTGATCCTTCGATGTCGGCTCTTCCTATCATTGTGAAGCAGAATTCACCAAGCGTTGGATTGTTCACTCACTAAGGGAACGTGAGCTGGGTTTAGACCGTCGTGAGACAGGTGAGTTTTACCACACTGATCATGTGTTGTGTCTCCGCTCCCCTATATTGAGCCATGCCCCCCCCCCCACGCATGAAAGTTCGAGTGTTTAAACGAGAGAGAAATACGAGAA
Organism: Paratrypauchen microcephalus; assembly: GCA_036785185.1. Lineage (NCBI taxonomy): Eukaryota > Metazoa > Chordata > Actinopteri > Gobiiformes > Gobiidae > Paratrypauchen > Paratrypauchen microcephalus. The sequence continues at coordinate 2,810,456 of JAVJIX010000045.1, read as the reverse complement.
AAGGGTAGAATGTGTGTGGTGAGGCATTTACAGCCCTAAAACATGTAGAACAATTGTAAAATACAAAGTTGTCCTACCTCGCAGACCTCTCCCACCGCGGGCCACCTCTGGAACCTAACCCCATGTGTGTTGATAAAGTGTATTTACGTTTCGGGGCGTGCATCTGAGCGCGCATTAATTGAATTTTTGAGATTTGTTGTTTCTAAAGTGCTTTATAAATAAAGTTGGATTGGATTGGAGATTTCGCGTTTCGTAACTTGAAATTTCATTCGTATCTAGAGACCAAAATTTGACGTGAAGGCGCTTCGTAACTTGAAATTTTCGTTTGTTGGGTCATTCGTAAGGTGAGGTACCACTGTAGTTTAAAACCTGTTGAAAAGGCTGAGAGTTTATTTAACACTGAGAGTTTATTTTTAACACATTTGTAGTCTGAGCAAACACAAATATACAACAAAAACTTTCTGTTGAACAAAATTCAGCACAAATCTTGATTAAAAAAAAAAACATTTGGAGCTTTATTAGACCTTAAAATCTGTGCAAAGTACATTTTTAAACTTTAACACTTTTGTTTAAGTCGATTTTTTTCATGTGATACTTCTACTTTATCTGCAGAGTTTGTGCGTTAAACGTGCGAATGAAACAAAACACAACTCCAGGTGTTTGTGACGAGGAAACGACATTAGAACATTTCACAAAATCGTAATATAGGCTCTGGTTAGTAGGACGACATTTAGCAAACATTCAAAAACAAACGACTACATGGATTTTTTAAAGGCTAAATCAGAGCTAAACCAGGACTGAACCAGGGTCTGAACCAGGACTAAAGCAGGACTGAACCAGGACTAAACTAGGACTAAAGCAGGACTAAAACAAAACTGAACCAGGGTCTGAACCAGGGTCTGAACCAGGACTAAAGCAGGACTAAAACAGGACTGAACCAGGACTGAACCAGGACTAAACTAGGACTAAATCAAGACTAAAACAGCACTGAACCAGGGTCTGAACCAGGACTGAACCAGGACTAAAGCAGGACTAAAACAGGACTGAACCAGGACTGAACCAGGACTAAAGCAGGACTAAAACAGGACTGAACCAGGACTGAACCAGGCCTGAACCAGGACTAAACTAGGACTAAATCAAGACTAAAACAGGACTGAACCAGGGTCTGAACCAGGACTGAACCAGACCTGAACCAGGACTGAACCAGGACTAAAACTGAACTGAACCAGGACTAAACCAGGACTAAATCAAGACTAAAACAGGACTGAACCAGGGTCTGAACCAGGACTGAACCAGGACTAAAGCAGGACTGAACCAGGACTGTATCGGGACTAAACTAAGACTAAATCAGGGAAATTATTTTATGTAAACCCTTGAAATCCATGCAGTTTTTTATTATTTGATTTGATTTTACCGTCGATCTGTCCTCCTGGAGCTGAGACCTTGGACATGCAGAGCTGAGACGTCCCAATCACGTCGTTGTGGCTCGCTCTGTCCCTGTGCGGGAAAAAAGAATTATTATTATGATTTCACCTGTAAGATTGAAATGTCCATTATAGGGCTGCTAAAAGTATTAATGGATAAAACTAAAACTTGTATCAAAAGTTGATCCTCATTTTTCACAGGAATCGATACTAAAAAAGAAGTTCCCCTGACAGGACAGAGCAGAACCTCCTGAACGTCTTTAGAAGGATCTGGACCTGATCAGAACAAGGATAAGAGCACAGGCTGCATCTGTGATTCCTCTAAACCAGGACTAAAGCAGGACTAAAGCAGGACTGAACCAGGACTAAACCAGGACTAAACCAGGACTAAACCAGGACTAAAACAGGACTAAAACAGGACTAAAACAGGACTAAACCAGGACTGAACCAGGACTAAACCAGGACTAAAACAGGACTAAAACAAGACTAAAGCAAGACTAAACCAGGACTAAACTCAGACTAAACCAGGACTGAACCAGGACTAAACCAGGACTGAACCAGGACTAAACCAGGACTAAAACAGGACTGAACCAGGACTAAACCAGGACTGAACCAGGACTAAACCAGGACTAAAACAGGACTGAACCAGGACTAAACCAGGACTGAACCAGGACTGAACCAGGACTAAACCAGGACTAAAACAGGACTGAACCAGGACTAAACCAGGACTAAACCAGGACTAAACCAGGACTAAACCAGGACTAAAACAGGACTGAACCAGGACTGAACCAGGACTAAACCAGGACTGAACCAGGACTAAACCAGGACTAAACCAGGACTAAACCAGGACTAAACCAGGACTAAAACAGGACTAAACCAGGTCTAAACCAGGACTAAAACAGGACTAAATCAGGACTAAACCTGGACTAAACCGGGACTGAACCAGGACTAAAACAGGACTAAAACAGGACTAAAACGGGACTGAACCAGGACTAAAACAGGACTAAAACAGGACTAAAACAGGACTGAACCAGGACTAAAACAGGACTAAAACAGGACTGAACCAGGACTAAACTCGGACTAAAACAGGAGTCCTGTTTTAGTCCGAGTTTAGTCCTGGTTCAGTCCTGTTTTAGTCCTGTTTTAGTCCTGGTTCAGTTTGTTTTAGTCCTGTTTTAGTCCTGTTTTAGTCTGGTTCAGTCCTGTTTTAGTCCATGTTTAGTCCTGTTACAGGACTAAACATGGACTAAAACAGGACTGAACCAGGACTAAAACAGGACTAAAACAGGACTAAAACAGGACTGAACCAGGACTAAAACAGGACTAAAACAGGACTGAACCAGGACTAAACTCGGACTAAAACAGGACTAAACATGGACTAAAACAGGACTGAACCAGGACTAAACTCGGACTAAAACAGGACTAAACATGGACTAAAACAGGACTGAACCAGGACTAAAACAGGACTAAAACAGGACTAAAACAGGACTGAACCAGGACTAAAACAGGACTAAAACGGGACTGAACCAGGACTAAACTCGGACTAAAACAGGACTAAACATGGACTAAAACAGGACTGAACCAGGACTAAAACAGGACTAAAACAGGACTAAAACAGGACTGAACCAGGACTAAAACAGGACTAAAACAGGACTGAACCAGGACTAAACTCGGACTAAAACAGGACTAAACATGGACTAAAACAGGACTGAACCAGGACTAAAACAGGACTAAAACAGGACTGAACCAGGACTAAAACAGGACTAAAGCAGGACTGAACCAGGACTAAAACAGGACTAAAACAGGACTGAACCAGGACTAAAACAGGACTAAAGCAGGACTGAACCAGGACTAAAACAGGACTAAAGCAGGACTGAACCAGGACTAAAACAGGACTAAAGCAGGACTGAACCAGGACTAAAACAGGACTAAAACAGGACTAAAACAGGACTGAACCAGGACTAAAACAGGACTAAAACAGGACTAAAACGGGACTGAACCAGGACTAAACTCGGACTAAAACAGGACTAAACATGGACTAAAACAGGACTGAACCAGGACTAAAACAGGACTAAAACAGGACTAAAACAGGACTGAACCAGGACTAAAACAGGACTAAAGCAGGACTGAACCAGGACTAAAACAGGACTAAAGCAGGACTGAACCAGGACTAAACCAGGACTAAAACAGGACTAAAACAAGACTAAAGCAAGACTAAACCAGGACTAAACTCAGACTAAACCAGGACTGAACCAGGACTAAACCAGGACTGAACCAGGACTAAACCAGGACTAAAACAGGACTGAACCAGGACTAAACCAGGACTGAACCAGGACTAAACCAGGACTAAAACAGGACTGAATCAGGACTAAACCAGGACTAAACCAGGACTGAACCAGGACTAAACCAGGACTAAAACAGGACTGAATCAGGACTAAACCAGGACTAAACCAGGACTAAACCAGGACTAAACCAGGACTAAAACAGGACTGAATCAGGACTGAACCAGGACTAAACCAGGACTGAACCAGGACTAAACCAGGACTAAAACAGGACTGAATCAGGACTAAACCAGGACTAAACCAGGACTAAACCAGGACTAAAACAGGACTAAAACAGGACTAAACCAGGACTAAACCAGGACTAAACCAGGACTGAACCAGGACTAAAACAGGACTAAAACAGGACTAAAACAGGACTGAACCAGGACTAAAACAGGACTAAAACAGGACTAAAACAGGACTGAACCAGGACTAAAACAGGACTAAAACAGGACTGAACCAGGACTAAACTCGGACTAAAACAGGACTAAACATGGACTAAAACAGGACTGAACCAGGACTAAAACAGGACTAAAACAGGACTAAAACAGGACTGAACCAGGACTAAAACAGGACTAAAACAGGACTGAACCAGGACTAAACTCGGACTAAAACAGGACTAAACATGGACTAAAACAGGACTGAACCAGGACTAAACTCGGACTAAAACAGGACTAAACATGGACTAAAACAGGACTGAACCAGGACTAAAACAGGACTAAAACAGGACTAAAACAGGACTGAACCAGGACTAAAACAGGACTAAAACGGGACTGAACCAGGACTAAACTCGGACTAAAACAGGACTAAACATGGACTAAAACAGGACTGAACCAGGACTAAAACAGGACTAAAACAGGACTAAAACAGGACTGAACCAGGACTAAAACAGGACTAAAACAGGACTGAACCAGGACTAAACTCGGACTAAAACAGGACTAAACATGGACTAAAACAGGACTGAACCAGGACTAAAACAGGACTAAAACAGGACTAAAACAGGACTGAACCAGGACTAAAACAGGACTAAAGCAGGACTGAACCAGGACTAAAACAGGACTAAAACAGGACTGAACCAGGACTAAAACAGGACTAAAGCAGGACTGAACCAGGACTAAAACAGGACTAAAGCAGGACTGAACCAGGACTAAAACAGGACTAAAGCAGGACTGAACCAGGACTAAAACAGGACTAAAACAGGACTAAAACAGGACTGAACCAGGACTAAAACAGGACTAAAGCAGGACTGAACCAGGACTGAAACAGGACTAAACTCGGACTAAAGCAGGACTGAACCAGGACTAAAACAGGACTAAAACAGGACTAAAACAGGACTGAACCAGGACTAAAACAGGACTAAAGCAGGACTGAACCAGGACTAAAACAGGACTAAAACAGGACTGAACCAGGACTGAACCAGGACTAAAACAGGACTAAAACAGGACTGAACCAGGACTAAAACAGGACTAAAGCAGGACTGAACCAGGACTAAAACAGGACTAAAACAGGACTGAACCAGGACTGAACCAGGACTAAAACAGGACTAAAACAGGACTGAACCAGGACTAAAACAGGACTAAAGCAGGACTGAACCAGGACTAAAACAGGACTAAAGCAGGACTGAACCAGGACTAAAACAGGACTAAAGCAGGACTGAACCAGGACTAAAACAGGACTAAAACAGGACTAAAACAGGACTGAACCAGGACTAAAACAGGACTAAAGCAGGACTGAACCAGGACTGAAACAGGACTAAAGCAGGACTGAACCAGGACTAAAACAGGACTAAAACAGGACTAAAACAGGACTGAACCAGGACTAAAACAGGACTAAAGCAGGACTGAACCAGGACTAAAACAGGACTAAAACAGGACTGAACCAGGACTAAAACAGGACTAAAGCAGGACTGAACCAGGACTAAAACAGGACTAAAACAGGACTGAACCAGGACTGAACCAGGACTAAACTCGGACTAAAGCAGGACTAAAACAGACCTGAACCAGAACTGAACCAGGACTAAACCAGGACTAAACTCGGACTAAAGCAGGACTAAACCAGGATTAAACAAGGACTGAACCAGGACTAAAAAAGGACTGAACCAGGACTAAACCAGGACTGAACCAGGACTAAACTCAGATTAAAGCAGGACTGGACCAGGACTAAAGCAGAATTGAACCAGGACTAAACCAGGACTAAACAAGGACTGAACCAGGACTAAACTCGAACTAAAGCAGGACTAAAGCAGCACTAAACAAGGACTGAACCAGGACTAAACTCAGACTAAAGCAGAACTGAACCAGGACTAAAACAGACCTGAACCAGGACTAAACTCGGACTAAAGCAGGACTAAAACAGACCTGAACCAGGACTGAACCAGGACTAAACCAGGACTAAACTCGGTCTAAACCAGGACTGAACCAGGACTGAACCAGGACTAAACCAGGACTAAACTCAGACTAAAGCAGGACTAAAACAGAACTGAATACAATTATTTGAAAATTTAGTTGACGCGGCTTATGTTCAGGCGCTCTCTATAGTCCGGAAATTAAAGTTAAAGGTGCACTGTGTCACTTTTCAAGGAAGGTGGGTCCTCTACCTGCTTGTCTCCATGGAGATATCATTGCTTTGCCTGGAATTTTCCACAGTGTGTCAAACAAATCTTTTATTTATTCAAACACCTTGAAAACCTTGAAAACATGCACTCCTACTGTGAGCGCCGCGTGGGCTTGCCTTTCCGCAGACCTGGCCTGTAACATTGTCCTTTTGAAGCTACAGTACATAGGTTTAATGCCATACTGCGGAATATTCCAGACAAAGCCTCAGTGAATGAATGAATAGAAAGATAATAGAATTCACCAGTCGAGAATACGGATCCTCATTTTCTCACACATTGAGGGAAACTAGAAAACAACAACATTATTACAGTAAACTTTAACCTTAAAAACATTAAATTACATTAAATTACGGTTAAATATTTTGATTTTCCAAATGTTTTGTTGTAGAACAGAGTGTGGCTTTACCCGGATGGGCATGGTGAGGCTCTGGTTCCACTGGGGGTTGGCGTTTTTCTCCAGAATTTTAGTGCAAACCTGAAAAAGAATCACAAATTTAAAAAAAAATATTAAAGGGTCCGTGTTCTAATGTCATTTCCTCGTCACAACAACAAGTTTAACACACAAACCCTGCAGATTTAGACGGAATTCTTCTCTCAAACTACTGTAAACCCACTCTGTTCCACCTTGTGATGTCATGTCATGATACAGGAAGTGCTCCAGTGTGTTTTTAAACTCCACACACCTTCACTAGAATCATTTGGATCATTTCAGTCCTGGAATTGACGATCTCTCCTGAACTAAAGGTAAAAATGAGCTGAAACTTGGAAAAAATGACATCACAAAGTGGAACAGCGCATATGTTTTGATGAGATTACAACATTTTGCGCAATATAGGACCTTTAAAGGCTCACTAAGTAACTTTTCTCGCCACCTGCTTGTCTCCATGTCATTTCTTTGCTTGGAATGTTTCCCAGTGTGGCTTTAAAATAATATCTTTTGCTATTATTCATTTTGCCGTTTATTTTCCCAAGTTTAAAGTCGAGTTCTAATCCTGTTTCCTCCTCAAAAACAGACCTGGAGTTGTGTTTGTTTCATTCACATATTTGAGGAACTCTTTATTATTCGTCTGTAACATCTCCAAAGCTCCAAACGCTCTGTTCCACCTCGTGATGTCATGAGAGATTGGCAATTCCAGAGCTGAAATGATCCAAATGATTCTGAATAATTTCAGCTCTGGTTCCAATTACTTTTACTTCAAGTTATAAATCAGTATTTCTACTACTTCTACTACTTTGTACTTCTACTTGCGTAATATTATTTTGAAGTAACATTATTTTTACTGAAGTACAATTGTTTCTCCTCTACCACCTCTGGATTTGAATCAAATCAGTAAAAAGAAGAAAACACACAAACACAAGGTCTAAAATTTGGACTAAAACTATATAGAACTGAAGCCTAAACCAGGACTATTCCAGGTCTAAACCAGGACTAAACCGGGACTATTCCAGGTCTAAACCAGGACTAAACCGGGACTAAACCCGGACTAAACCCGGACTAAACCCGACTAAACCCGGACTAAACCAGGTTTAAACCAGGTCTAAACCGGGACTAAACCGTAACTAAACCAAGTCTAAACCAGGTCTAAACCAGGTCTAAATCAGGTCTAAACCCGGACTAAACCAGGTCTAAACCAGGTCTAAACCAGGACTAAACCAAGTCTAAACCTGGACTAAACCGTAAATAAACCAAGTCTAAACCAGGTCTAAACCAGGGCTAAATCAGGTCTAAGCCCGGACTAACCAGGGCTAAACCAGGACTAAACCAGGTCTAAACCAGGACTAAACCAGGGCTAAACCAGGACTAAACCAAGACTAAACCAGGGCTAACCCAGGACTAAACCAGGTCTAAACCTGGGCTAAACCAGGGCTAAACCAGGATTACACCAGGACTAAACCAGGTCTAAACCAGGACTAAACCAGGTCTAAACCAGGGCTAAACCAGGTCTAAACCAGGACTAAACCAGGTCTAAACCAGGACTAAACCAGGTCTAAACCCGGACTAAACCAGCGCTAAACCAGGGCTAAACCAGGACTAAACCAGGTCTAAACCTGGGCTAAACCAGGGCTAAACCAGGACTAAACCAGGCCTTAACCAGGCCTTAACCAGGGCTAAACCAGGTCTAAATCAGGTCTAAACCCGGACTAAACCAAGGCTAAACCAGGACTAAACCAGGTCTAAATCAGGATTACACCAGGACTAAACCAGGTCTAAATCAGGTCTAAACCTGGACTAAACCAGGGCTAAACCAGGACTAAACCAGGACTAAACCAGGGCTAAACCAGGACTAAACCAGGTCTAAACCAGTGCTAAACCAGGGCTAAACCAGGGCTAAACAAGGACTAAACCAGGTCTAAACCAGGACTAAACCAGGACTAAACCAGGTCTAAATCAGGATTACACCAGGACTAAACCAGGTCTAAACCAGGACTAAACCAGGTCTAAACCAGGTCTAAACCAGGTCTAAACCAGGACTAATCCAGGACTAAACCAGGACTAAATCAGGATTACACCAGGTCTAAACCAGGACTAAACCAGGTCTCAAAAACTTTAAAAAGGTACCATATTTTTGTAACATTCTAGGCAAAGCAAAGAACATCTCCATAGTGATAAGAAAGTTACGCACTCTACCAGAAAAGTTACATAGTAATTAAATAAAAAAAATAAAAATAAAAAAAATAATTTGATTCTTTTCTTACAGTTTTTCCGGCAAAGTGAATCTCCACCATCGGATCCACCAGGTTTTTTCTGTTACTGTCGAACCCGAAGAACTGCCTCATCCCGTCCATGATCGCGTCGTCCACTAGGGGGAGCACACATGGAAAATCACTGTGTCGGACTGTAAACGTTCAAAAATGTATGTCTCTTCTGTATTTCCATGATTATTTACGTTGTAGATTCTCACTGAAGACATCCAAATTAGAAGTAATACATGTAACGATGCAGCTAACCAAAAATAAACGCCAAATAACTCAAAACTTAAACAAAAAACACAAAAAGGCCAAGGATTTCAACAAAACAAAAGGTGGATACTCAAAAAACACATCTCGTTTCGTATATTTGATGTCTTCTGTTTGTATATAAAATGTAGATAGTCGTAAAAATAAATAAAACTTTTGACTGGTAGTGTAATAACTGATACTTTGCACTGACATCGCACTGGGGGTGCTCCGCATGTACATATATGGTGGGATGTTTAGCAGTTTCCATGGAGACACAGTGCACACATTAGGAAACGCAACCTGAAGTTTTTAGATCGCACATTTTCATTTTCCTGTGATCAGTGTGAGCGTTCAGGACTAAACCAGGGCTAAACCAGGAATAAACCAGGACTAAACCAGGGCTAAACCAGGCCTAAACCAAGTCTAAACCAGGACTAAACCAGGTCTAAACCAGGTCTAAACCAGGTCTAAACCACGACTCAAAATCTTTAAAAAGGTACCATATTTTTGTAACATTCTAGGCAAAGCAAAGAACATCTCCATAGTGATAAGAAAGTTACGCACTCTACCAGAAAAGTGACAGAGTACAACATTAAAAATAATAATAATAATAAAATAATTTGAATTAATTAAACCAGGTCTAAACCAGGACTAAACCAGGACTAAACCAGGACTAAACCAGATCAAAACCAGGACTAAACCAGGAATAAACCAGATCAAAACCAGGTCTAAACCAAGTCTAAACCAGGGCTAAACCAGGACTAAAGCAGGTCTAAACCAGGACTAAACCAGGACTAAACCAGGACTAAACCAATCAGGATATAGAAGCTTACAAGAGCGGTCCCGTCCCTTTTCTGCACTGATCCCCGCCAGTTTCAGTGTTGAGCGTGGAAACATGGAGAAGCGGCAGAAAGGGGGTGTGGAGAAGTTACGGGATAAAAGATTTAAAAATCTCACTAAAGACACTGCAAAATGTTCTAAAATAACAGTCATATTCCAGGGATGAAAGTGCCCAGTCACGAAAAAAGCTGAAAGTCACCGAAATCCTAGGGAGGTCCAGATGCTCTGAGATGCTCTGGGGTCATTCCAGCCAATAAAAACTAAGATGTCAACCACCCATTTTGGGGGGAAAAATTCCCTTTCCCTCTTGATGATCCCACTCTGCACGACCTTCTCACACATATTACAAATAAATAGAGCGAGAGCCTGAAAAGGCGAGGAGCGGCGCGCTCACTTGAGGCACGGACAGGTAGGATGTTTTATAAAGTTTAACCTGCCCTGTGATACACGCAAAGGTACACGCGAACAAGCTGCGCATGCTCGCTCGCGCGGTGACGTGCGGTGTCCGCAGCTCCAGACGAGCACACGGGCTCACGCGGCCCGCACACCGGTAGTATGTATATATATATGTACACCCAAAATCTTTCTCAACGAATTTACACTGATATAAAAAATGACCCCGGCGGCTGACAAAAAGCTGACAAATCCGCTAAAAAGTGGCCAGGGAAGTGTGGCACAGGCACAGCAGGTCAGCAGTAGTAATGTGAGGATAATACCAGGGCTTTTAGGTGATGGACAGGCATGAAAATCACTCACCTTTCAGCGAAATTCACCGTTTTGAAGCCAAAACAGGTGACCTACGTGAATTGTGTAGATTTTTTTTTTCCACAGGAATTTGTCCTGAGGTGCCAGCCAACGTGCTCCTGACCTTATGTGCAAGATGCATTTTAAATAAACCGTTGAATGTGTAGTTACTGTGAGTTTGCTGGTGGTTTTTGGGGATTTTTCCTTTAAATGTTGTGCCCTGGTTTCCCCTCGGTCAGGACGTAACAATAGTAAAATACTTTGCTTCGGGGAACACAAACATAAATTAGTCCTTTGTGCTCCGCTAATTATGAGGGGCCGGCCTAAGACAAAAATTCCAGGGCCGTTTTTTGTCCCAGTCCAGCCCTGCTTTATACAGTATAATAACAGTAGTACTTCTGTGTACTTTATACAGTATAATATCAGTATTTCTTACTCTGTGGCAGGTCCTCGGCTCTGTAGATTTTCACAGTGAAAGTGGCTCCTCTCAGGGACAGACCGGCCGGACGCAGCAGGTTCCCCTCGATGTCCTCCCGCTCCTCCACACATTCCCGTTTATCCGCCTGGAACGCAACGGGATTCTTTACAGGTCCAATATTACACAAAATGAACTCGAGAGCTTTTAATCGTGTTCTAATGTTGTTCCTCCTCAAAAACAGACACTTTATTATAAGTTTGTCTTCATCTCCACGTATCACCCATTAAGAACATCGAACATCGAACGTGGAGCTGAAAACGTAGGATAGATCCTCAAAATGGCGTCTTGAAAATAAGCGATCAAAGATGACTCAAACATGCACGAATCCAACTAAAACGCAACTTCATACAACTTTAAGAGGGTCTAAAAGTCTAAAAATCTATAAAACAAGGGCTAAAATCAGAACTAAACCGGGACTAAACCGGGGCTAAACCAGGGCTAAACCAGGGCTAAACCAGGATAACTAAACCAGGGCTAAACCCAGAACTAAACCAGGGCTAAACCAGGACTAAACCAGGAGAACTAAACCAGGGCTAAACCCAGAACTAAACCTGGACTAAACCAGGGCTAAACCAGGGCTAACCAGAGCTAAACCATCACTAAACCAGGAGAACTAAACCAGGACTAAATCAGAACTAAACCAGGACTAAATCAGGGCTAAATCGGGGCTAAACCAGGGCTAAAACCAGAAATAAACCAGGACTAAACCAGGGCTAAACCAGTGCTAAAACCAGAACTAAACCAGGGCTAAACCAGGACTAAACCAGGAGAACTAAACCAGGGCTAAACCCAGAACTAAACCAGGACTAAACCAGGGCTAAACCAGGGCTAACCAGAGCTAAACCAGGACTAAACTAGGGCTAAACCAGGGCTAACCAGAGCTAAACCAGCACTAAACCAGGAGAACTAAACCAGGACTAAACCAGAACTAAACCAGGACTAAATCAGGGCTAAACCAGGGCTAAAACCAGAACTAAACCAGGACCAAACCAGGACTAAACCAGTGCTAAAACCAGAACTAAACCAGGACTAAACTAGGACTAAAACTAGAACTAAACCAGGACTAAACCAGGACTAAGCCAGGGCTAAAACCAGAACTAAACCAGGACTAAACCAGGACTAAGACTAGAACTAAACCAGGACTAAACCAGGACTAAACCAGGGCTAAAACCAGAACTAAACCAGGATTAATCCAGGGCTAAACCAGGACCAAACCAGGACTAAACCAGGTCTAAACCAGGACTAAACCAGGACTAAACCAGGACTAAACCAGGACTAAACCAGGACTAAACCAGGACTTCAGAATGTGCTGTATTCAAATGGCCACAAATTCTTCAAACATTCTCAGATTTCCATGTGTAAGGCATCGTTGGAAATCGTAGAATCTACACTTTCAGAATCTGTAAGTAACTCAAAATGCCCCCGGGCCGACTTTTGTCTGGTTTTGGTCGGTCACATATCATACTCACCGGAGGCTCGTCCCCGGCGGCCAGCACGAACAGGCTGACCTTCAGATACCCTTTGACCCCAGCCGAGAGGTCTTCGGGGTCACAGAGGAGGAGCCATTTTCTCAGGAAACAGTGTCCTACGAAACACAGAGGGACCAGTGTCAACGGCCAAACATCGTTCTGAAACGCCGGAACATTTTCGGACATCGAACTCACTGTGTTCGTTATAAACCGTTCCAACATCCAACTGTGAAAAAGAAGAAAATTTTTGGTCAAATTTATCATTAAAAAAATGATTAAACAAGCTATAAAAATCATTAAAGGTGCACTGTGTAACTTTTCTACTTGAAGCTCCACTCTAGACCAGGATTTAAACCAGGAGCAAGACCAGGATCAAGACCAGGATCTAGACCAGAATCAAGACCAGGATTTAGACCAGGATCTAGACCAGGATCTAGACCAGGATCAAGACCAGGAGCAAGACCAGGATTTAGACCAGGATCAAGACCAGGATTAAGACCAGGATCTAGACCAGGATTTAGACCAGGAGCAAGACCGGGATTTAGACCAGGAGCAAGACCAGGATTTAGACCAGGATCAAGACCAGGAGCAAGACCAGGAGCAAGACCAGGAGCAAGACCAGGATCTAGACCAGGAGCAAGACCAGGATCTAGACCAGGAGCAAGACCAGGATTTAGACCAGGAGCAAGACCAGGATCTAGACCAGGAGCAAGACCAGGATTTAGACCAGGAGCAAGACCAGGATTTAGACCAGGATCAAGACCAGGAGCAAGACCAGGATCAAGACCAGGAGCAAGACCAGGATTTAGACCAGGAGCAAGACCAGGATCTAGATCAGGATCTAGACCAGGATTTAGACCAGGAGCAAGACCAGGACTTAGACCAGGAGCAAGACCAGGATTTAGACCAGGAGCAAGACCAGGATTTAGACCAGGATCAAGACCAGGAGCAAGACCAGGATCAAGACCAGGATCAAGACCAGGAGCAAGACCAGGATTTAGACCAGGATCAAGACCAGGATCTAGACCAGGAGCAAGACCAGGATTTAGACCAGGATCAAGACCAGGATTAAGACCAGGATCTAGACCAGGATTTAGACCAGGAGCAAGACCGGGATTTAGACCAGGAGCAAGACCAGGATTTAGACCAGGATCAAGACCAGGAGCAAGACCAGGATCAAGACCAGGAGCAAGACCAGGATCTAGACCAGGAGCAAGACCAGGATTTAGACCAGGATCAAGACCAGGAGCAAGACCAGGATCAAGACCAGGAGCAAGATCAGGATCTAGACCAGGAGCAAGACCAGGATCTAGACCAGGAGCAAGACCAGGATCTAGGCCAGGAGCAAGACTAGGATTTAGACCAGGATCTAGATCAGGATCTAGACCAGGATCTAGACCAGGAGCAAGACCAGGATTTAGACCAGGAACAAGACCAGGATCTAGACCAGGAGCAAGACCAGGATTTAGACCAGGATCAAGACCAGGAGCAACACCAGGATCAAGACCAGGAGCAAGACCAGGAGCAAGACCAGGATCTAGACCAGGATCAAGACCAGGAGCAAGACCAGGAGCAAGACCAGGATCTAGACCAGGATCTAGACCAGGAGCAAGACCGGGAGCAAGACCAGGAGCAAGACCAAGATCTAGATCAGGATCTAGACCAGGATCTAGACCAGGATTTAAACCAGGAGCAAGACCAGGATTTAGACCAGGAACAAGACCAGGATCTAGACCAGGAGCAAGACCAGGATTTAGACCAGGAGCAAGACCAGAATCTAGACCAGGATTTAAACCAGGAGCGAGACTAGGATTTAGACCAGGAACAAGACCAGGATCTAGACCAGGAGCAAGACCAGGATTTAGACCAGGAGCAAGACCAGGAGCAAGACCAGGATTTAGACCAGGATTTAAACCAGGAGCGAGACCAGGATTTAAACCAGGATCTAAACCAGAATCTAGACCACAATTGAGACCAGGATCTAGTCCAGGATTTAAAACAGGATCAAGTCCGTCAAACACTTTTCTCCATGGATATGTTATTGCTTTGTCTGGAATGTTCCACAGTATGGCATTAAACCTTTGTGTCTTCACGGAGACCAAACCAGTCCAGACTGAGTTCCAGGTGAGATCTGTGGAGAGGCGACCCCGCTCACACTCAGAATGTCTGTTTGTTTTTCTAGGGATTTTTGAGCTCTAAAACCTCCTGTGATTGAATAAATGTAAAGTTGAGCTGTTTAATGTCACACTGTGGAACATTCCAGGCAGAGTAATGACATGTCCATAGAAACAAGCAGGTGACGGGGGTCCCTCACCTGCTTGAGACCAAAAAGTTACACAGTGCACCTTTAAGATATGAAATGAATTTTACCTTAAATTCGCCGATCACTGCGTCAGTTCTCAACGATCGAGAATCGCAAACCTAAAAATTGACAATTATTATTTATTATTATTAATTGAAATTAAACTATGTATTTATGTATTAATAATTTAATATATAATTGATATATTAAAATATTAGGTACAGTTTTATAATAATTTCACTGTATATAACCTATATAACTTTAATAAAGCAGATTATAAGTGCTGCAAACTACCAGAAAAGTTCAGACACACTCTCTTATTCAAGTTTTTTTCTTTACGTTTACTACTTTTATTACTACATTTTACTCACTGCATTTTATTTATTTTTATTTTTATTTTATTTTATTTCCTTTTACAGAAGAATGAACATAAAGAAAGAGCATAAAGAGCATAAAGAGTGTGTCCAATATGGAACATAATTAGTTTCATCAGATTTTGAATTTTAAATGCCGTCACTTTGAATTTTTTAACATGTTTGACTAGAAAAAAAAAAATATTAAAATTATTTAAAATTAGCCTTTTAAATATTCAGCACATATATTTTCAAGCCCTCAAATTCAACAGTCAACCTAAAAATGGATGTTTATTATTATTATTATTATTATTATTATTATTATTATTATTATTATTATTATTATTATTATTATTATTATTAGAAATTAATTTCAGACACACCCTCATTCAATGTTTTTTTCTTTACATTTACTACTTTTACTACTACTACATCTTACTCACTACATTTTATTTATTTATTTTTATTTTATTTTTCTTTTTACAGAAGAAACATAAATGAAAGTGTGTCCAATATGGAACATAATTAGTTTCATCAGATTTAGAATTTTAAATGCCGTCACTTTGATTTTTTAAACTTTGAAATAACATGTTTAAGTGGGAAAAAATATTAAAATTATTTCAAATTTGCCTTTTAAATATTCAGCACACATATTTTTCAAGTCCTCAGAATCAACAGTCAAAATTCAGAGTAAAATTCAGAGTAAAATTCTCAGCAAAGATCCAAGACGCCAAGGCAGAAGCAATCGATCCTGTGTGATCCGATCTTTCGTAACAAACAGGAAATGGTGCATGGTGCTGATTGGTCATGGTGCATGGTGCTGATTGGTCAGAATTCGGCTCATCAAAACCTCATCTCTTTGATTGGTTAAGTGTAAACCACAGATGAGAACCATTAGGAAACAGCCTCTGGATTGATTGCTTCTGCCTTGGCGTCTTGGATCTTTGCTGCGAATGTTACATTCTGAATTTTGACTTTTGAATTTGAGGACTTGAAAATATTTGTGCTGAATATTTTAAAAAGTGACATTTTTATACATTTTACTTAAAATGTCAGCAATTAAAATTCAGAATAAAAATAATTCAAACATCTTTTTTTAGAGTTAAAAAAAAATTCAACGTGAGAAATTCAGTGGCATTTAAAATTCAAAATCTAATGGAAAAAATATCGCCCATAGCCCAAACTTTTGACTAATGAAATATTGTGTAAATCTTTTGTATTTTTGTGTACTTACTGTGATGAAAATCGACTCGTCAAACAGGTCTGAAGGAGTCTCAAAAAAGTTCAGGAAAAATGTCTGAGAAATGAAATGAAACAAGAATTATTTTTAGAATTCCAAAAATATTTTATTGTTTTTTTGTTTTTTTTTCCGTTTCATTCTCAAACTTTTATTTTGTTTATAAATTTCACTTGTACCTCGTCAAATTCGGGATTGTTTCCTTTGCGTATCCGCGTCCTCTTGGTTTGCCCGGAGACCGTTACCTTGACGACGGGTTTGATGTTGATGCCCGGCAACTGGCGCGCCTCGATGACCCGCACACGGACCTGAAAACCAGACCGGGATTTAAATCAGGAGCAAGACCAGGATCTAGACCAGGATCAAGACCAGGATTTAGACCAGGAGCAAGACCAGGATCAAGGCCAGGAAAAGGACCAGGATCAAGACCAGTATTTAAACCAGGAGCAAGACCAGGATCAAGACCAGGATCTAGACCAGGATCTAGACCAGGATCTAGACCAGGATATGGACTAAGATCAAGACCAGGATCAAGATCAGGATCTAGACCAGGATCTAGACTAAGACCAAGACCAGGATCTAGACCAGGATCTGGACTAAGATCAAGACCAGGATCAAGATCAGGATCTAGACCAGGATCAAGACCAGGATCTAGACCAGGATCTAAACTAAGATCAAGACCAGGATCAAGATCAGGATCTAGACCAGGATCAAGACCAGGATTTAGACCAGGATCTAGACCAGGAACAAGACCGGGATCTAGACCAAGATCAAGACCAGGATCTAGACCAGGAGCAAGACCAGGATCAAGACCAGGAAAAGGACCAGGATCAAGACCAGGATCTAGACCAGGAACAAGACCGGGATCTAGACCAAGATCAAGACCAGGATCAAGACCAGGAGCAAGACCAGGATCAAGACCAGAAAAAGTCCAGGATCAAGACCAGGGTTTAGACCAGGATCTAATACAGGATCTGGACCAGGAGCAAGACCAGGATCAAGACCAGGATCAAGACCAGGATCAAGACCAGGATCAAGACCAGGATCTAGACCCGGATCAAGACCAGGATTTAAACCAGGATCAAGACCAGGATCAAGACCAGGATCTAGACCAGGATTTAGACCAGGCTCTAAACCAGGAGCAAGACCAGGATTTAGACCAGGCTTTAAACCAGGATCTAAACCAGAATCTAGACCACAATTGAGACCAGGATCTAGTCCAGGATTAAAACAGAAGGGTAATGACAAAAAATGTACAGAATGGACATGAAGTTATGGAAGGTACATCAACAGGTATTGTACACATAAAGAACTGTCGATATATTTATAAATACATTTGTTGTAGGTAAATCATTTTCACTTTTTTATAAGTAGCTCGCATGCTGAGAAAGTGTGAGCACCCCTGATTTATATCAATACTTTTGTGCCACATTAGACCCTGTACGACAGAACCAGTACCTGCAGGTCCTGGGGTTTGTGGGGCAGGGGTCTGGGCTGCCCGCTGCCTCCCTTCCTCTTCCTCCGGAGCCTCTCCTGCCCCCTGTAGGATGGAGGGGAGCGTTTGGGCGTGTGCGCGGGGGGCGTGTCCCGCTCCGTTTGACCCTGAGGTCCCACTATGACCAGAGAGCGCCCGTCCTCCGCCCCGACGTCGTCCGGCACCTCCACCATCAGCAGGCTCTCCGTGTCCTCCTCCCCCAGCGTGTCCAGAGAAATCACTGTGAGGGGAAAAAGAAACGTTTAAAGGTCCTAAAGAAACATTTAAGGGTCTTATATTACGAAGAAGTGAGCAGTGGTGGAAGAAGAACTCTATTTTGTTACAAAGAAATAGACCAGGTCTAAACCAGGACTAAACCAGGTCTAAACCAGGTGTAAACCAGGTCTAAACCAGGTCCAAACCAGGTCCAAACCATGGGTATAGTAAGTACAAATGTATTACAAAAAAAGCCTCAGCCTTTTCAGCAGATCCAAATATAATAAAAAAAATATTTTTACTGTCCTGATCTAAAATGTAGTGAAGTAAAAGTATGTAAAATCTAATCAAGTAAAGTACAGATACTTCATATTTTTAGTTAAGTGCAGTACGTTTACTACTGCTGGCTGTGCGACGGCGGTTCAGGTCTTACTAGTGACGGTGTCCAGCTCCACACTGGGGGTGGGGTGGGGGTGGGGCTCGGGGGGAGCAGGCGGGGGGTAGATGGGGGCGACCCCGGGTGGAGGCAGGTACGACACCTGGAGCGTCAGAATGGCCTGAGAGAACAAGAGGAACATTCATTTATTCATTAATCACTGCGTTTACTCGTATGTACGGAGCCCCTTTCATGACAAGGCTCTTGAGTCAGGTCCACGAAAAATCCAGCAGCGTAGTTAGCATTCGCATAACTCGTCTCGATTCGTATCACTGTGCTCACATTAGCTGCCTGTTGCCTGTTCACTCATAAACTTCCCCTTGCGGCGGACCGCATCCGTCGTTCACTTCCGCTAAAGGTTAACAGGCTAATAATAAGTAATAGGCGCGCAGTGATATGAATCGAGACGAGATATGCGAATGCTAACTACGCTGCTGGATTTTTCGTGGACAACTGTTTGGGACACAAATGTAATAATAATAATAATAATTCATAGCATTTATACAGCGCCTTTCATGACGCCCAAAGTGCTTTACAGTTCATTGTTCATTCACTCCACACTTGGTGGTGGTGAGCTACTATTGTAGCCACAGCTGCCCTGGGGCAGACTGACGGAAGCAAAGCTGCCAATCTGCACCATCGGCCCCTCCGACCACCTCCAACTCTCACACACACTCCACTTTCATACTAAGCAATGTGGGTGAAGTGTCTTGCCTAAGGACACAACGACAGTTTTTGCAACTGGCGCCCCCCTGTGGCACCTGGAATTCCCACTGGTCTCCCATCCGAGTACTAACCAGGCCCTGTCTTGCTTAGCTTCTGAGATCTGATGGGATCAGGCTTTGGCAAGCAGGTTTGGCCACATATATATCACCTTTCGGATAAAATATTTTGTTTTGAGAAGAAAAACAAGCTTTATTACGTGTCCCCGCGAACTCACCGGACCTAATTACCTGAGCTCCAACGCGAGCAGAACCGGGCTGAGCGCAAACTGTCAGAGGTAAGCCGGTGTTACCGCACATAACTTTTAGAAGGAAATCCATACAGATTAACATCAAAAACGCATTATCCCTTTAAAGCGGTGGTGAAAAGGCACCGGGTTAAATCTGATTGTGACGGCGTCAGAGCTTCACTGCACGTCACTGCCTGGGACAGAGTGACAGAAGTGAGGCTGTCCATCTGCACCACTGCTGCCTCCGACCTCCACCAACACACACACTCCACTTTCACACTAGGCAATGTGGCCTAACGACACAACAACATTTTTGCCACTGTGGCACCATCCAAGTATGCCCTAGACCTGGTCCTGCTTAACTTCTGAGCCCTGTGGATCAGGCTTTGACAAGAAGGTACGGTCGCAAATGTCAAAATATCAAAATACAGTGGTACCTCACCTTACAAAATTAATTCGTTCCAGAAGTGGTTTCGTAACGTGAATTTTTCGTAAGTTGAGTAGCTATTTCAATGGAAAAGGCCTGATCTGTTCCAAGGCTTTTTTTTTTATATAGTGTAACATTTTTTTTATAGTGTAACATTGTGTTTTGTGTCCTAATTGGCTAAGAGACTAGATCAGGACTAAAAGTGGAATAAACCAGGTCTAGACCAGAACTAAACCAGGTCTAGACCAGAAATAAACCAGGTCTAGGCCACAACTAAACCAGGTCTAGACCAGAACTAAACCAGGGCTAAACCTGGACTGGACCTGGACTAAACCAGGACTGGACCAGGTCTAGACCTGGACTAAACCGGGACTAGACCAGGATTAAATCACCCCGTGTGGCTCTTTGCTGGTTTCGTGCGGCTTTTGCGTTTGTGCGTGTTCGGTTTGTGGCTCGCGCTGCATGTTCGCCGCGGTTCTATCTCGTGCTCGCGGTGCTCCTGTCTCCGCGCTCCTTGCGTGTTCGGCGCTAGAGCTAAGAGGCCGAGAAAGGTTCTCTTTGAGCGGGCACGACCGCGGGGTTTTCCCCGGGGCTGGCTCTGGTTCTATCCGATTCCAGAGCCGGGGGTCTGACACTGTGAGCTAAGAGGCCGAGAAAGGTGCTCTTTGAGTGGGGATAACAGCGGGGCGTGCATCTGAGCGCACATTATTCGAATTTTTGAGATGTCGCGTTTCGTAACTTGAATTTTCTTTCGTATCTAGAGACCAAAATTTAACGTGAAGGCGTTTCGTAACTTGGATTTTTCATATGTAGGGTCTTTTGTAAGGTGAGGTACCACTGTATGAACCAAGAGGAAACTACTACTTTTTGACCCTTCTACCATGTTATAATGTTGTTCCTCCATCAAAAACACACCTGAAGAGGTTTTAGATGTTTAGATTTTAGACACATTTGCAACAACTATCAAAGTCAAAAGTCAAGTCAAAGTCAGCTTTATTGTCAATTCTGCCATATGTGTTCAACATACAGTGAATTGAAATTTCGTTTCTCTCTGGCCAGGTAGTGCAAAAAGACAGTGTACAGAATACAATATGAAGACAAAACACAACAAAAACTATCTAAGACAGAGATCTAAAGTTAAAACTAAAGTCTACGGTCTAAAATCTTAAAACAGTGCAACATAATAAATAACCTATACTATATACAGATTTCCAAAGTGTGCAGTGTGCATCAAAATGTGCAATGGAAGATACAGCAGTGAATTGGTCATGTGCAGTAGAATGTGCATTGGAGTTAAGATAAATAAAAATAAGTGTGCAACAGTAGTAATTCTAGTGCAACAGGAGTAAACAACAGTACTAAAAATTGCAGTAGTAAATGTGCAATAACAGTAGTAAACAACAGTGCAACGGGGGTAAAATCCAGTAGTAAATGTAAATGTGCAGCAGTGCAACGGTCGTCCTTAGCAGCATTTTTTTTAAACTGTCTAGAGTGATGTGTCTTTTATGGAATACAGGTTATGCCAATATGGGGGGTGGGGGGTGGGAGATGGGTAAGGTGGGAGTTCGGGTGTGAGTTCAGCCTCCTGACAGCCTGGTGGATGAAGCTGTTTGACAGTCTGGTGGATGAAGCTGTTTGAAAGCCTGGTGGAGTGGGCCCGGAGACTCCGGTACCTTCTCCCCGAGGGCAGGAGGCTGAACAGGCTATGTGCGGGGTGGCTCGGGTCACCCACAATGCTGGACGCTCTGCGGGTGAGCCGGGTGTTAAAAATGTCTAGGAGGGAGGGGAGAGAGACACCAGCGATCCTCCCAGCTGCATTCACTATGCGCTGCAGGGCTTTCCTGTTCTGTTCAGTGCAGCACCCGTACCACACAGTGATGCAGCTGGTCAGGACGCTCTCAATGGTGCCTCGGTAGAAGGTGGTCATAATGGGTGGAGGGGCTCCAGCTCTCCTCAGTTTGCGGAGGAAATAGAGGCGCTTCTGAGCCCTCTTTGCCAGTGATACAGTATTCACTGTCCAGGAGAGGTCCTCACTGATGTGCACCCCCAGGAATTTGGTGCTGCTCACCCTCTCTACAGCAGCACCATTGATGGACAGTGGGGGGTGCTGGGTGGGGCCTCTCCGGAAGTCAATAACAATCTCCTTGGTCTTTTCAACATTAAGAAGGAGATTGTTATTGCTGCACCACTGGGTCAGAAGGCTCACCTCACTCCTGTAGTTTGTCTCATCGTTATTAGAGATGAGACCCACCACAGTCGTATCGTCCGCAAACTTCACTATGTGATTGGTGCTGAACGCTGGTGAGCAGTCGTGGGTCAGCAGAGTGAAGAGCATCGGACTGAGCACACAGCCCTGGGGGGCTCCTGTGCTCAGTCTAATGCAGCTTGAGGTGTTTCTGCCGACCCGCACTGCCTGTGGCCTCTCACTGAGGAAGTCCAGCAGCCAATCACAGAGTGAGGTCTGAAGCCCCAGGTGGTCTAGTTTGATAATGGGATTATAGTGTTGAATGCTGAACTGAAATCTATGAACAGCATTCTCACATACGAGTCTTTATTGTCTAGGTGGGTGAGAGCCGGGTGAAGTGCAGAACAGATTGCATCCTCGGTAGAGCGGTTGGCCCGGTATCAAAAAAGTTTTAAGATTGTCTAAAGCTCAAGAAAAAAATACAAAAGTGATTTAAAGGAGAATTAACGTTTTTTACAATCTGAGCCTTATTTCGGTAATAAAAAAGTTGTTTTACTCACCCATAGCACTTTGGTGTCATTTGGAGCATTTCCGGAGATGTTTTATATTATTATATTATTATATTATAATATATTTATATTATTATCTGTTAACGTGAGTTCTCGGGGCACGACGTTGCAGTCACCAAAATAACACAAACTTTATCACTTTTCAAATTACAGAAGCTCAATGTCTTACTCTACACTTTCGTTTGAGTCAAAAGTGGCCTGTAATCTGAGATTTAGCCATAGTTTCGAGTAGATGAGGAGGACAGTGCGCATGTGCGGAGTCACAGCTGATTTCGCTCTCAGCTCTCGGGACCCAAACATGAAAGGCAAAGCTGTAAGACGTTTGGACCATCGTGTTTGCAGTACCCACTTCAGTCAGGACCATTTTTTACCAGCAAAGGAAAAGAAAGAAGGCCAGCGGATTCAGCGCACGATTCTGAGAAGTAATGTGAATAGGGTGACCACTGGCATGAAACAGGAAAGGAGGACACTTGTGTCCAAAAAGGAGGACAAAGGCCCTAAAGTGAGGACACCTTGTTTTTTGTTTTGTTTTTTTTCCCTGGGTTGGGGAAAAGAAAAACAACTTATGAATAATGTATGACGTCAACATATATTTATTAACATGGAACACCCATCAAAAAGAAAAATGTGGCAAATTATGGTCAAGATGATATGAACAAAAAACAATATCATCACTAATTCACTGAAAAAACACAGTCTTTGCCCTGCCATCATATGGCAGAAGAAATTTCACTTTTAAGAGGTAAGATCTCGCTACCTGGATTTGTGTAATTCGCACAAAATCCCCAAAATATTATTTGCAATTATGAAAGCCGTAATGTAAATATTGTAACGTATTTTATCTACATTGACGTATTTTATCTACATTGAGAGGAAACGTAAGCGAAACCTGTTACGCACGGCACTAAAGAAAACTACATTTTAAGGGACAGTAATAAGGCGATGAAGATGGAAGGAGCCAAGTTGCACCTCCAAGAGTGGCTGATAGCGCAGATAGAGAGCGGACAATACGAGGGGCTGACGGGCTGTATCAGCTGCGCGCGGCGCGCATCGCGAATGTTTGCATACGACACATCGCAGAGTAGCAAGTGTAAATAATGGGTGGGGATTTATGACGATTTATGCAAGGGTGGCCGATGAGGGTCCGAAAGGAGGACAAAATGTAAAAAAAAGGAGGACACGTGACAGACGGCCGGACAGACAGCTCTAAAACCGGACTGTCCGGACGAAATCCGGACGAATGGTCACCCTAAATGTGAAACCGATGGCTGTTCTCTGCTGCTCCTAAAACTGTCTCCACTTCATTCTTTCCGTATCCATTCTGTCTCCTCATCCGTATACTCCTCTTCAGTCCTCAGTCCTCCATAAGTCCTCTTCAGCCTCAAAGTCCCAATCGTCTGCCATGTGTCGCTCGCAACAGAAAAGTTCAGAGCGGTGTTTATCTGCGAAACAGCTGTGACTGAGCACATGCGCACTGGCCTCCTCATCTACTCGAAACTATGGCTAAATCTCGGATTACAGGCCACTTTTGACTTAAACGAAAGACACTGAGCTTCTATGATTTGAAAAGTGCTAAAGTTTGTGTTATTTTGGTGACTTTTACGTCATGCCCCGACCACTCCCGTTAACGGATATCGCTAATCTAAAACATCTCCGGAAATGCTCCAAATGACACCAAAGTGCTATGGGTGAGTAAAACAACCTGTTTTATTACCGAAATAAGGCTCAGATTGTAAAAAACGTTAATTCTCCTTTAAAGAGTGCATTTTCAGGACCATGTGATCAGTCCAAGTGGTCGTGGTCCTGTTTAGGAGTTTGAAAAGGTGAGAGCGACGAACTGAAAAACTGTTGGCTAATGCTAATGCTAATGCTAGCTTAGTGACTGTAATGTTATTCGAGAGAGACTTGTTTAACAGAAAAAAAATCAGCTCGTCTGTTGTATTTCCAGCTAAAACAACACTTTCCGGTCAGATTGTGTTAAAAGTCAGTCTAACAACAGGGCTAACAGGGCTTCAGACAGAGCAGTGCCTCCATTTTAGTTGACGACATCAGCTCCAAAGTCTCAATGGGAGAAGAATTCTTCCAGAGCCCCTAATCTTTAGCTGAAAACATTTGCAGGAGACGACCCATAGATCATGTTTGAGATGAGGCGTGGTGCGTTTGTGAAGTTCTGACACTGAAACAGGAACAGGAGGTTATAATTTATGGGATGGGAAGTGACTAAATATATGAAAATAAACAATCAGAATAAAAACAGCAAAAGTGTGAGCAGATATAAAAAACAACTCCAGGTTAGGGTGGTCCTAAAAGTTAAAAAAAAAAAAAAAAAAGTCTCTCTCTGACCCCGCTAGATATTTAGCATTTAATAAAAAATGGGGGTTTGCAAAGTTTCATAAAAATCCATGTATATTTAAAGGTATCTTAAGGACCTTGAAGTCAGAACTAGACCAGGACTAAACCAGGACCAAACCAGGACTGAACCAGGACTAAACCAGGACTAAACTAGAACTAGACCAGGACTAAACCAGGACTAAACCATTATTATTTTATTATAAACCAGGTCCCGGTTTAGACCTGGTTTAGACCTGGTTTAGCCCCAGTTTAGGTCTTTATCTTAAAGACCTTGAAGTTTTTGTCATTGTGGCCCTCATTACTGCTAAAGTAGGTAAGACAATTATTTTTTTTAATGAAAGAAAACATGATACTGGTAAAGGGAGAAATTCAATTTGTCAACTGGATAAAGTTTATTTGGTCGAAGACGTTTTGCAGCTCATCCAAACTGCTTCATCAGTTCTGGCTAGAGTGCTGGTGGACACTGATGGACACTGCTTATATCTGCCTGAAGGGAGGAGCTAACTACAATGAAATTACTGTGAAACTATCACGCCTATATATAATTCCATTCTCAAACCTAAATCAAAACAAACAAAGAAAACAACAGGGCAGCCAGGCCAGGTCCAGAGGTGTGAGAACACCCATTATGGTACCGAATGGGTATGCTAAACAAGACTCCAGACAGAAACTGAAAACAAATAGGTGATAGTTTCATAGTATTTTCATTGTAGTTAGCTCCTCCCTTCAGGCAGATATAAGCAGTGTCCATCAGCACTCTAACCAGAACTGACGAAGTAGTTTGGATGAGCTGCGAAACGTCTTTGACCAAATAAACTTTGTCCAGTTGACAAATTGAATTTCTCCCTTTACCGTGGATTCTACCTGGACGACTGAGGGATTCACAAAACATGATATTGACTGACAGAATTTTTTTTAATTGACATTTTTGTGCTAAGACATTATGCTAAAAACACGTTTCAATTAGACAAAACATCATGTAAATGTGGCCTTTGGACACCTGCAAAGTTCAGTCCAAACTATGCGAAGTCTTTGTCTGAGAGAAGCTTGCTTCGGCAATGTGTCAATGTCGTCATAGAATTCACCTCAGTCTAGAATTTTAGTTTTGATGGCAGTTGTTTGGTGGACAGACTAATATGAGCCTCCTGACATGGGGCATGGATGGAAGAAACGATGATCATGATAAAGAGCTTTGAAATTGCATCAGTTACAAAAATTTCAGGGCGTTTGCGCTACCTATAAATATTAAGGTATTTTCAAAAAACTTCAAATTCCACAATTTTGCCTCATCTGGAGCATTTTAGGAAGGTCAGGCCATATAATTTTAAAAGTTCATAAATGAGGACCACCCCACTCCAGATATGTTTTTGAGGAGGTAACAACAGTATGGCACGGTTTGAAACACGGTTTGAAGCTCGATTTGAAGCACGGTTTGAAGCACGGTTTGAAGCACGGTTTGAAGCACGGTTTGAAGCACGGTTTGAAGCACGGTTTGAAGCACGGTTTGAAGATGGTAATTGTGATGTATGTGTGTTGCATTTGCGTATGCCGCCCCACGGGTTGGCGCTGTTCCTTGTGGTTGTGTCAATCATATGTATGTGTGTAAGTTCGAGTTCTAATCAGAGTAAATGAATGGCATGCACCTGACAAGCGGTGTCTGTGTTTTGTTCCTAAAGTGTGGTCATCTAAAGTAAGAACCTACAGACATAACATTATTGGCGACGAGGATAACTTTAGATTTCCAAGTTTCACCGCGGTATTGACTGTGAGTGGAGAAGGAAGAGGAACGTTTGTTGTTGGGAAAAGTTTGGCAAAGTTGAGCTGGCTAACTGTACGGCATGGCTGGATATGGATATATTGGACACATTAATCCCTTCGACGAGTCGGTGGAGCAGTGGACTACCTATGTGGAACGCTTTGACCACTTTGTTACGGCAAATGAAATTGACACGGATAAAAAGGTCCCCGTTTTCCTGAGTGTAATTGGTGCTTCGACATATGGACTTTTACGTAGCCTTATAGCTCCAGAAAAGCCAGGGGCTAAAACGTATGACCAACTCGTGAATGTTTTGAAAGACCATTTTTCCCCGAAACCGATTGTAATCGCCGAAAGGTTCCGCTTTCATAAACGAAACCAACAAGAGGGAGAGTCGGTGACGCAGTACGTAGCAGTGATTAAAAAACTTTCCGAACATTGCGAGTTTGGCACGCACTTGCAGGATGCATTGAGAGACAGGCTCGTTTGTGGACTGAATACGGAGGCAATACAAAAAAGATTACTTACGGAGGCGGCGCTCACTTTTCCGAGGGCGGTGGAATTAGCGGTGTCCATTGAGACAGTAGCACGAGAAACACACCAGCTGAGTACCGCGTTAAAAGTGAATGCACTGTCGCTGAACAAGCAGCAACGCAAGAAGTGTCCGCGCTGTGGGAAAACTAACCACAAAGAGAGCGATTGTTTTTATAAGGAGCAAAAATGCCACACTTGCGGTAAGAGAGGTCACATCGCAAGAGTGTGCAGGAGCAAAGAGACTATAAATAATGATAAACCAGTAAAACACAAGGTCAAAAAGAAAAACAGAGTGCACCACTTGGATGTAAAGGAAATGTCAAGCAGTGATGGTAGCACAACAGACACAGAGTTAAGTTTGCATATGGTGTCGCAGCAGGGAAATTTGTCACACATATGTGTTAAACCAAAAATTGAAGGCAAAGTGATAGAAATGGAATTAGACACTGGCGCAGCAGTTTCCCTGATTTCAAGAGAATTATATGAGGCACAGTTTTGTGACTTGCCCTTGCGCCAAACCCACATAATGCTGAAGACGTCCACTGGCGAGGTAATTCCAGCAGAGGGAGTCATCACTGTCTCAGTGAGGATGAACAAACAGAGGGCTAAGCTGCCACTGTATGTGGTCAAGGGATCTTCAGCCCCACTTTTTGGTAGAGAATGGCTGCGGAGAATACGAATTGACTGGCGGGAGGTAAAGACAGTCCGGGAGGAGACACTAGAGGGCGTGCTACAAAGACATGCGGAGGTCTTCAAAAAGGAGTTGGGCACTCTGAAAGGCATGGAAGTAGCTAACCGGATTGTGTGCCACGTTTCTGTCAGGCCAGGGTCGTTCCCTATGCACTCAGACCAAAGGTGGAGGTGGAACTTGACCGATTGTGTGAACAGGGCATCATATCTCCTGTTAAGTTCAGTGAGTGGGCAACGCCCATTGTGCCCGTCGTGAAAAAGAACGGAGATGTACGCATTTGTGGTGATTTTAAAGTCACAATCAACCCTGCCCTGTGTGTGGAGAAATATCCAATACCACGCATAGAAGATTTATTCGCATCACTATCAGGAGGGCAGCATTTCAGTAAGCTGGACTTATCCCATGCCTATTTACAGATGGTGGTAGAGGAGAATTCCAGGAAGTACCTCACGATAACCACATCTAAGGGACTGTTCTGTTATAACAGACTGGCTTTTGGGATTACGTCGGCACCAGCTACTTTCCAGCGTGCCATGGACCAAGTCCTTCAGGGTCTGCCGAACGTCCACTGTTACTTGGACGATATATTGGTCAGTGGACAGGACCGTGTCCAACATCTGAGAAATTTGGATGCAGTCCTTGGGCGCTTGGAAGAATTTGGATTACGAGTACAGAAAGAAAAATGTGAATTTTTCAAGGATTCACTGGAATACTTGGGTCACGTCATCGATGCCCAGGGTCTACACAAGTCACCTGAAAAAGTCAGAGCCATTGTGGAGGCTCCTGCGCCGACAGACGTGAGTCAGCTTCGTTCATTCTTGGGCCTAATTAATTATTACAGCCGATTTATCCCCAATCTGTCCTCTATCCTTTGCCCACTGAATGCTCTGCTGTGCAAAGGAACAAAATGGCAATGGTCAGCTGAATGTGCAGCATCTTTCAAACAGGCAAAAGAACAGTTACTCTCTCAAAGTGTGTTAACCCATTATGACCCGCAACTCCCCATCCGGCTGGCGTGTGATGCATCACCCTATGGTGTAGGCAGTGTCATCTCACACATTCTCCCAAACGGTCATGAGAGGCCCATAGCTTTTGCATCAAGGACTCTAAATAAGGCAGAACGCGGCTATGCCCAAATTGAGCGCGAAGCTCTTGGCATTATATTTGGAGTTCGTAAATTCCATCACTACCTGTACGGCAGGCCGTTTACACTCCTTACAGACCATCGCCCATTGACCACTATTCTGAGCCCGTGTAAATCTACTCCATCCATGGCTGCCGCTAGAATGCAGCGTTGGGCTCTGCTGTTAGCTGCTCATGGCTACAACATCCAGTACAGGGAGGCCGCTCGTCATGGCAATGCGGATGTGCTTTCACGCCTTCCATTACCCATATCACCAAGAGAGAAGGGCAATGCTGTGGACAGTTTTCATATTAGACACTTAGAAGCCTTACCTGTGAACTGCAAGGAGATTCGCAAAGAAAGCCGGGGTGACCCTGTCCTAGCTCAAGTGTTGGAAATGGTCTCCACAGGTCGCTTCCCGAGGGTCCAGGACATGGCCAGCACACTGGCGCCATTCATTAGCAGGAAGGATGAGTTGACACTCCAGCAAGGCTGCCTATTGTGGGGTATGCGTGTGATCATCCCTTCCAAACTGAGACCCAGAGTGTTGTCTGAACTACACACTGGACACCCTGGTGTTGTCAAAATGAAAGCTGTTGCACGCAGTTATATGTGGTGGCCCGGAATCGACGCTCAAATCGAACAAGTCTCAAAGACCTGTCAGTCCTGTCAGCTTACCCAGAAAGCACCGGGGCCGTCCCCACTCCACCCGTGGACTTGGCCGGGTTGTCCATGGCAGAGAATTCATGTTGACTTTGCCGGTCCTTTCCAAGGTCAAATGTTCATGGTTGTTGTCGATGCTCATTCAAAATGGCCTGAAGTGCACCTCATGAGTTCCACCACCGCTGCCAAGACTATACAGGTGCTTAGAGGGTTATTCAGTCGTTATGGGCTCCCAGAAGTGTTGGTGAGTGATAATGGCCCTCAGTTTACTTCGCATGAGTTTGAGACATTCATGAAAAACAACGGAGTGAAGCACATCCGCTCTGCACCATTTCACCCATCTACAAATGGTCTTGTTGAACGTTTTGTGCAAACATTTAAGCATTCTTTGAAGCGCTCCATAGGAACAGATTCAATACAACACAGACTGGATGCATTCCTGCTGAGTTATCGTAACACTCCACATTCCACCACCAAGGAATCACCATCCATGCTTTTCATGCATCGCAAGCTGCGCTCTCGACTCGATCTACTGAAACCAAATGTTACACTGGATGTAGAGAAGGCACAAGAGGCACAGCGTGCTTATCGAGGGATCCATGCCAAAGCCAGATCTTTCAAGATTGGTGACAGAGTGCTTGTTCGTGATTATGGGAGAGGAGAGAAGTGGATACCTGGAGTGGTCTCCGCTGAGACTGGTCCTGTGTCATACACCGTCGACGTTGGCGCATCGGAGCACTGGAGGCGCCACGCTGACCAGATGTTGGCTAGATATGCAGAATTGGATATGCCTACTGACAACGCCGGAGCTGCATCTCACATCCTGGCAGACCAACCTGTGCTGGAGAACACCGCTCCCGAACCAGTTGCTCCTCCGGTTCCTGTGAGTGTCACTCCATCATCCCCCAAGGTAACCTCCGAGGAAAACATCACACCATCTTCAGAGACTGGTAAGAGATATCCATCTCGTGTTGTTAAGCCACCAGTACGTTATGTCCCTTGAACTTTGTTTATTCCACTTAAGAGACAGTAAGAGACAATTTCTTGGGGACACTTTTGAATAAGAGACTTTATAGAAGTTATATGTTGTTGGGTTATGAGTCATGTCTCAACAAAGGGCAGAATCAACCCTTGACTGACTCAGGGGTTTGGGACAGTCTACTCCCAGCCTCAAGGTTAGTGTGTGTTCTTTAAAAAAAAATTAAAAAAATAAGTGGATTGCTTTGTTTATCTGTGGTGTGGGAACAACATTTAGTGGGGA
Source organism: Paratrypauchen microcephalus (assembly GCA_036785185.1). NCBI lineage: Eukaryota > Metazoa > Chordata > Actinopteri > Gobiiformes > Gobiidae > Paratrypauchen > Paratrypauchen microcephalus. Next base: position 2,779,095 of record JAVJIX010000045.1, on the reverse strand, counting down.
GGAGATGTGATGTATGTGTGTTGCATTTGCGTATGCTGCCCCACGGGTTGGCGCTGTTCCTTGTGGTTGTGTCAATCATATGTATGTGTGTAAGTTCGAGTTCTAATCAGAGTAAATGAATGGCATGCACCTGACAAGCGGTGTCTGTGTTTTGTTCCTAAAGTGTGGTCATCTAAAGTAAGAACCTACAGACATAACAGTAATCTTGGAGATCGTAATCCCAGCACATGTAAATAGAGGCAAATCGTAATACTGGCACTTCTAAATACCGGCACATCTGAATGGAGGCCAGTCATACTGAAAGGATGTCGGAATAGGCGGCAGACCCCGACAAAAGAACCCCAAAAGCGACTCGATGGCATTTATTACCCATAATCCACCACTGCCACCATGGCGTCCCTGTCAGGTGTAGTCAGGTGCAGGAGCTCTGTGGACTTTCAAATAACAGTGTAACTCACGCCGGTGTTGTTCCTCTTGGCGTCCATCAGGGAGATGGTAAACATCGCGGTTAAAGATGGAGAGTTTAGTACATCTCGGAGGGACAGTCTGGTCTCACCCAAAAGCCTGCACAAACACAAGCATCATGTGACTTTAGATTCATTTTTGCATTGCCTGATTGATCCTCTGCAGCTGATGTCATCAACATTCCCTGGAGGTGTGATGCTACCTGTAAGCACTGCTCTGTCAGAAGCTTTATTATATTTTAATCCAATCTTTTTTTTTAACAGGATCTGACCAGAAAGCGCTACAGTATCTTGGCTGGAAGATTTGTGGTGTTAAACATGTCCCTCACAAATAACATTACAGTTTCTCAGTTAGTCACTCTCACGTTTTTGTTGAAAATCAGACCATGAAAGCTCGGACTGAACAGAGGCTCCTAAAAATGTGCTTTTTAAATCCATTTTGTATTTTTTTCACGATTTTCAGGCGATTTTACAACTTTTTTGACAGTGTTTGCTAATGTGGGTGCATAGTGTCACCACGGTAACTGCTGAGCATTCCACCATAGAGATACATGTTGTAGAACACCCCCAGCCTGAAGTCACTGCAAAGTATCAATAACGTTAACAATGGCCAAAACTTATCCAGCTTTTGACTGTAATTCACACGTGAGAGACTTAAAGGAATATTAACGTTTGTTACAATCTGAACCTTATTTCGGTAATAAAACACGTTGATTTACTCACCCATATCACTTTAGTGACATTTGGAGCAGTTCCGTAGATTTAGTAGGTTAGGATATCCGGGTAACGTGAGTGCTCGGGGCAAGCTATTGCAGTCACCAAATAACACAAACTTTAGCACTTTTCAAATCACAGAAGCTCAATGTGTCAGCGTAGATTTTCGGTGGATTCAAAAGTGGCCTGAAACCCGATATCCAGCTATATTTTCATTTAATGACATCATCATAGAGGACAGCGCGCATGCGCACATTCCCAGCTGATTCGCAGATAAACAACGCTCTGAACTTTTCTGTTGCGAGTGAGACATGGCTGAAGATTGGGACTTGGAGACTGAAGAGGACTTATTTGAGTATGATGGCCGTCCCTATGGTTTTGAGCCTGAGTATACGGATGAGGAGGTATTAGAAAGAAGGAAGCGGAGACAGTTTGAGGAGCAGCGCACCAGAGAACAGCTATCGGTATCGCATTACTTCTCAGAATCGTGCACTGAATCCACTGGCCTTTCCTTTGCTGGTAAAAAATCGTCCTGACTGAAGTGGGTACTGCAAACACGATGGTCCAAACGTCTTACAGCTTTGCCTTTCATGTTTGGGTCCATTCTCAAGGCGACTAGCCACAGCTTCAATAACTAAGATTGTGACGAGGAAGCCTGTGAAAACTCAACTTCGTCCAAGCTGTCGTTTTGTTTTCACAACCGGGATAAATGCATGTTCGGACCATTTTCTCAAGCGATGTTTTCGTCTTCTTAGCTTCTTTCGTACTGTAACCAAGATCTGACAGCGGTGTTTATCTGCGAATCAGCTGTGAATTCGCACATGCGCGCTGTCCTCAATGATGACGTCATCAAATGAAAATATAGCTGGATATCGGGTTTCAGGCCACTTTTGACTCCACCAAAAATCTACACTGACACATTGAGCTTCTGTGATTTGAAAAGTGCTAAAGTTTGTGTTATTTGGTGACTGCAATCGCCTGCCCCGAGCACTCATGTTACCCGGATATCCTAACCTACCAAATCTACGGAACTGCTCCAAATGTTACTAAAGTGATATGGGTGAGTAAATCAACATGTTTTATTACCAAAATAAGGTTCAGACTACCTGTTGTAGTTCCAGATAAGTCAAATAAAGCTCAGATTAAAGCCTTAAATAGTCTCTTCTGACAGAGGTGTGCCTTCAGTTAGCATTACACCTTCAGAGAGTGTTAGGTAACAGTTATGGAAGATGGGTGTCGTATCTGGAGTATAAGAATAGACTCATAAATCACTCATGAAAGCAGCACAATCGGAGGATGCCCTCGCTGTTTCATGTCCTGAACTTTTCCAGAACAGAATATCCACACCCAAAAACTCCAACTGCTCCAAAAAAGTGACACATATATGGAAAAAAAAAAAACTTTTATATCATAAGAAGCATTTGTGATTGTGAACACATTCTAGCTAAACTTCTAATTTCTTTCAAAAATCTGATACAAAACTATAGGCTAAATGAGGGGCTGTTACAAAAAATCACTATATTTTTGGTTTCAGTTTAGTGCATCTTTACATTTTTGTGGGTTATTTTTTTTTACCTGTTGCGTCCAAGCTTCTCATGATCTTTCACGACACAGTGCAGCTCAGCTCCAGAGTCCAGAGGAATCCCCTTCAGGTCCCACTCAAAACCCTGCAAACAAAATCAACAAAAATATGCAACACAACACTAAAAATATATATAAAAACACAAAAAATATACAACAAAACACCAAAAATATAGGACAAAACACCAACAATATGACACAAAACAAAGAATGTATTAAAAAACACCAACAAATATAGAAAAAAAACAAAAAACAAATATATATTTAAGAAAAAATATATATATATATATATATATATATATATATATATATATATATATATATATATATATATATATATATATAGGACAAAACACCAAAAATATATTTAAAAAACACCAAATATATACAATAAAACACCAAAAATATAAAAAAAAACACCACCCCCCCCCACAAAAAATATACAACAAAACACACAAAATATAAAAAAAAAAACCACAAATATATATATATATATATATATATATATATATATATATATATATATATATATATATATTAAAAGAACACCAAAAATATACAACCAAACAGAGAATGATGGGTTTGTGTGTGTTGAGTCAGTTGTGTACCTCATTCCAGACCGGGTTGGGGTTGTTCTTCACAACTTTTGTCTTCTTCTTTGCCCCTAAAAAAGACATAAAGATATAATATTACAATAGCTTTGGACCTATTAAAGGCGCATATTATTAAAAAAAGAAGTTCTGATGGATTGTAAAAATATGGAAGATCATTTTAATGCCATACTATGAAACTTTCCAGGAATTTCCGACCTAAATCCCGTGAGTAATGAGTGTTCATTAAATGTCCTATATTACACAAAAATGTCTCTTGTGAGCTTTAAATGCACTGTGTAACTTTTCGGTTGGGGCTCCATCACCTGCTTGTTTCTATGGTGATGTCATTGTTCTGCCTGGAATGTTCCACAATGTAACATTAAACAGCTTGGCCTTGTGACATCACAAGGTGCAACAGAGCATTTTGAGCTTTGGAGATGTAGACAGACTAATAATAACGGATTACCCAAACAAATGTCCAGTTTTATTCCTATCTCTCAGTGACTTCCTGTTACACAACCATTTAAGGTCTGACTTCCTGTCTGCGGCAGATATCACAGGAAGTGGAGCCTCTGTTGATTTATGGACCATTCAAACCCACATTCACACTGGACCACACTGATTTATGCCGTTTGAACGTGTATTTTTGTGGCAAACTAATGTTATCCTGTGAAAATGACAGGTATGCTAACACAGGCTAATGAGGCTAAATGCTAACACTGCAAATCACCCAAGTTTACAAAGACATGAGCATTTAATCTACGACAATACACATTATTTTACATTTGTGACCGACCAAGTCGTCGCGGGGGCATTTTGAGTTCTTCACAGGTTCTGAAAGTGTAGACTCTAAGCTTACCAACGATGCCTTACACGTGGAAATCTGACAACGTTTGAAGAATTTGTGGCCATTTGAAAGCAGCACATGGGATTTTGCTAAAGGCTGAAAACAGCTCGTTACGTTTCCTCACTCTAGCCCTTCTTGCCTCATTTGCATTACATTAAGCTCAGCCCTCTGACATCACTGTGGTGTGGTGTTTCAGGGCAGGTCAGAATTAGAAGGTACTTTGTTAAAATGGAAATGCTTTTATAACAAAAAGTCCATATAATCATTCAATAATCAATAATACACAGGATAATATGTTAAGTTAAAAATCACCTGTATTGTCAATTTAATACAATACAAAATAGTATAGGACACTACACACAGTCCTGTTTTAGTCCTGGTTTTAGCCTTGGTTTAGCCCTGTTTAGTCCTGGTTTTAGTCCTGGTTTAGTCCTGGTTTTGTCCTGGTTTTAGCCCTGGTTTAGTCCTGGTTTAGCCCTAGTTTAGTCCTGGTTTAGTCCTGGTTTAGCCCTGGTTTAATCCTGGTTTAGTCCTGGTTTAGTCCTGGTTTTAGCCCTGGTTTAGTCCTGTTTAGCCCTAATTTAGTCCTGGTTTAGCCCTGGTTTAATCCTGGTTTAGTTCTGGTTTAATCCTGGTTTTAGCCTTGGTTTAGCCCTGTTTAGTCCTGGTTTAGTCCTGTTTTAGTCCTGGTTTAGCCCTGTTTAGTCCTGGTTTAGTCCTGGTTTAGTCCTGGTTTTAGCCCTGGTTGAGTCCTGGTTGAGTCCTGGTTTAATCCTGGTTTTAGCCTTGGTTTAGCCCTGTTTAGTCCTGGTTTTAGTCCTGGTTTAGTCCTGGTTTAGTCCTGGTTTTAGCCCTGGTTTAGTCCTGGTTTAGCCCTAGTTTAGTCCTGGTTTAGTCCTGGTTTAGCCCTGGTTTAATCCTGGTTTAGTTCTGGTTTAATCCTGGTTTTAGCCTTGATTTAGCCCTGTTTAGTCCTGGTTTAGTCCTGTTTTAGTCCTGGTTTAGCCCTGGTTTAATCCTGGTTTAGTTCTGGTTTAATCCTTGTTTTAGCCTTGATTTAGCACTGTTTTAGTCCTGTTTAGTCCTGGTTTAGTCCTGGTTTAGTCCTGGTTTAGCCCTGGTTTAGTCCTAGTTTAGTCCTGGTTTAGTCCTGGTTTTAGTCCTGGTTTCGTCCTGGTTTTAGCTCTGGTTTATTAATAATTTTAATTTAAAATTTTAATTTAAATTTTTCAGATGACATCACAGGATTCTATAAAATAAAAGCTAACCAACGAAACCAATAAAACCAATAACCTATAATCATTAACAATAATAACCCAATAAAAAGCTAAAGTAAATACAGTTAAAATGTAGGTTTTTGTTAATGGGTCCAGTCACAGATAGAATATATCACATTAAAGATTTGTGAATAAACTTTTTGGCTATTTCATGACCAAATGCAGTGTAATTAATATCCATCAGGCTACATTCACAGTGAAGGTCTTGAGGCCGAGTTCAGATGTTTTTGTTTTTTTGTTTTTTTGTTTATTTTGAGTGGTTGTTCAAACTGCAAATAAAATGTGAGTTTTTGTGTGTGAACCAAACAAACAATCTGAATCCTCCCTGAATCCAGCACCTGCAGCCGAGAAGAAAAACATGTATGTGTGTCCTCTAAGGTAATGACAAAACAGGTTCAGACTAAAACAGACGGAAGTGAGCATGGAGGCGCTTCTGGCTCCATCGACTCTGGCTCCAGTTGACTTACACTGACTCAGAACACGTCTAAGTTGTGAACACAGTCTTAAATATACTCACATGGTCTGCACAAACTTCACACAAACTCCAAATCAGCCTTAGTAAAACACCAAAAATATATATATATATATAAAAAACACCAAAAATATACAAAAAATCCCCAAATTATACAAAAAACACCCAAGAATATTGAAAAAACACACAAAAAATATATTTAAAAAACACAAAAAATATTCAACAAAACACCAAAAAAAACCAAAAATATATATAAAAAAACACCAAAATTATACAAAAAATACAAAAAATATACCAAAAAAACACAAAAAACACAAAAAAATATAGAAAAAACACACCAAAAATATACAAAAGAAAACCCACCAAAATTATACAAAAAACACCAAAAAAATATAGAAAAAACACACCAAAAATATAAAAAAAAACCCACCAAAAATGAACAAAAAACCCCACCAAAATTATACAAAAAACCCACCAAAAATATATAAATAAAAAAACACCAAAAAACACCAAAAAGTGAGCATAGAGGTGCACCTGGCTCCATCGACTCTGTCATAATATCCCAGTTCGTATCATAGACTGTATAAAGAAGTGGACTGAGGGAATGTGACGCCACCCACAGCATTTATCTCTAGTCAAATGAAGCTCACTGAGGCCGGCAGTTACAGGAGCGAATTCGGAGCCAAGTCCATATTACAAAAAAACACCAGGATCATGTAGAGTGGGTTAATACGAACATTTTCTGACCAAAATGAGGCTCACAGCAGCAGTTACAAAGAGAAGGGACACAATATGCCAATGTAAGTCAATGAGAGCCAGAGTCAGGAGGCGGAAGAGCCGCATGAGAACTTCCTGTTTGGAACATGACGACTAAGGCGTTATATAAACAGTCTATGGTTCATTTTAACCCTCTTTACACGATCCTGGGGGTTTTATTTTGCTATTTTGTCTGTTAAAAATGCCTTTTCCTTGTATGAAACTCGACTCCAGATTCTCTCCTATAGCTGCTTGCCTCGTTGAGCTTCATTTGACTGGTGCTGAACACTGTGGGTGACGTCACACACTCAGAACACATCTTTACACAGTCTAAGGTGTGAACACAGTCTTAAATATATTCACATGGCCTGTACAAACGTCACACAAACTCCAAACCAGCCTTGGTGTTTTGGTTCATAATTCTCACGTATTTCCTCGTTAGTTCTGGCTCATGTTACATTCCTGATTTGAAGTGATCCAGATTAAACCCGGTGAACCAGAGAAAGGCGTGGCTGATTTAATCCCAAGAACAAAGACGAGATAAAACAAGGAAACTTAAATTCATTCACACATGTTTGAGTTATTAAAATATAGGACAAAACACCACAATAAGCAAAAAACACCAAAAATATACAAAAAACTCACCCAAAAATATATAACAAAACACCAAAAATATACAGGGCCAGGTCATGTTTGTAAATGAGAAGTGGTTCTCAAACAGTTTCCCTGGATAAAAAAAGGTTAAATAAAATAAAATAAAATAAAATCACCAAAAAACAAAACAACAAAACACCAAAAATTATAAAAAATAAAAAATAAAAAAAAACACCAAAAATATGTTTAAAAAAAAAAACAAAAAAAAAAAAAAAACACCAAAAATATATAAAACCACCAAAAAATATACAACAAAACACCAGAAACACCAAAAACATATTCCTCCAAAGCAAAAGATGCACATGGACTGGACACACACTTTTTAAAACTGTACAAAGATGCATTAATCACACCAGTGAAACATCTGTTGAATCTGTCCTTCAGACAAAGTGTTGTGCCTTCAGCTTGGAAGATGGCGGTGGTTTCTCCCTTTTTTAAAAGTGGCAGTAAAACTGAGATGGCTGATTATCGCCCCATCAGTATCCTCCCAGCCATCTCCAAAATTGCTGAGAAATGGGTGGCCGAACAATTAAACGAACATCTCTCCACAAATACTACACCTTTGCATCCAATGCAGTTCGGTTTTCGCAGTCACCACTCCACAGAGTCTGCAAACTGTTTTTTTGTTGAAAATGTCAAAAGCCTTCTTGATAAACATGCATTTGTAGGTGCAGTATTCATAGATTTTAAAAAGGCTGTTGACACGGTAAATCACCAGATTCTTTTAACTAAATTATCCCATTTTAATCTAACTAAAGAGGCTTTGCTCTGGTTTGAGTCCCACAGACAACAATGTGTCTCCCTGTCTGGTTTTAAATCACCCTACCTTCACTGTCCAACAGGGGTCCCCCAAGGAAGTATTTTAGGACCAATTTTATTTAGTATTTATATTAATGATTTACCAGAAGTTTGTCCAAATGTCAATGTCCAGCTGTATGCTGATGATGCTGTAATTTATACACATGCCAGAACCGTACAGGAAGTTTCAGAAAAGTTATCATCAGCCATGACTCCTGTCCAAAAGTGGGTCAAGAACTCATGCTTACAGCTCAATACAAAGAAAACGGTCTGCATGATGTTCAGTAAAAAAGCAAATGAGCTGCAGCGGTCCAATGTCTTTCTGGACGGGGTGGAGCTCAGCCTCGTCAAAGAGTTTAAATACCTGGGACTGACGTTGGACCCGACATTGACATTTAAGAAACACATTAAGCGCCTCACAAAAACCATTAATTTTAACTTAGTGAATTTTAGACAAGTAAGACCCTTCATGACTCTATATGCGGCACAAATGTTTTTACACTCCATGATTCTGTCTCATATAGAGTACTGCATTACCACATGGTCACTTGCTGCTGGCACAACACTAAATCCAATTGAATCACTTTTTTAAAAAGCTGTGAAAATATTTGACAAGAAACCATTCTCAGTTCACCACTGCACAATTTTAGACAAGTATAACTTACTCAATTTTAATAATTTTGTTCATTTTAAATACGGTTGTTTTATATATAAAGTTTTACATGGACTTGCTCCTCCTCCGCTGCAGGATTTTATTAAAACAAAGACTGTCAGTGGGAACAAGGGCCTCAGCACAGGGGAACTGTGAGATCCACACAGACGCACTACATTTGGACAAACTGTGCTCTCAGTCAGAGGCTCTAAGTTCTGGAACACACTCCCATCATCAATAAGAGAAACTCCAACACTGGCCACTTTTAAATCATACTTGAAACAGTGGCTAAAGGAAAACCAGACTTGTGGACATTTTTAATGTTTTAATGTTTTAATGTTTAATGTTTTAATGTTGGTGTTATTGTCAATTGTCATTGTTTTATTGTTTTTGCTGTGGTGTCACCTGCCTAGGGACTACAGATGGAAATTAGCATTCTTGCTATAATCTGGCATATTTACACTGCAATGCTGCAGATGTTCATTAATATGCACTGTCCCTATTAAATAAAGAATTAAAAAAAAAAAATACAAAAAACACCAATTAAAAAAAAACAACAACAACAAAACACCAAAAGCATACAAAAAAACACAAAAATATATATATATATAAAAAAACACAAAAAATATAGAAAAAAAACCCACAAAAAATATTGAAAACGCACACACACACACACACACACACACACACACACACACACAAAACCCAACAAATATGTTGTATATTTTTTATATATATGTTTTATTTTAATATTTTTGGTGTTTTGTTGTATAATATACATAATATATACATAATATACATTTTGTTGTATAATATACAACAAAACACCAAAAAATATTAAAATAAAACATATATATACAAATATACAACAAAAAACACACCAAAAAATACAAAAAAGAACAAAGACAGGGTAAAAAAAAAAAGGAAACTTAAATTCATCCCGGTATACGCTGGTTTCTTTTGACCGCCAGATGTTTTACTCATCTGACCAATTATCCACTAATCATTTTCTTGGCACCGCTTCATTATAATGACACAAAATGGACTCTTGTGAGCTTTAAGACAAGTCATCAGTGTTGTATAGTAACAAAGTAATAATACTTCACTACTGTACTTAAGTACATTTTGGGAGACTTTGTACTTTACTTGAGTTTTTACTAAAATTATAACTTTTACTTTTACTTCACTACATTTCCGAATTTAATTGCATACTTTTACTCCCATACATTTTCAATGTGCCGTTTAGTTACTCGTTACAAAAAAAACCTCTACTGATTGCAAGGGGGTCAGGTCGTGCCTGGGCTTGTTCCCTACTTGCGCATGACAATCAGCCTACACCTGTTGGTTTTATGCAGCTAGTTTAATCAATCAACATCCCCACACAACCCAGATGTTTTAAAACAAGAACATTTACTACATGTCATTAGTGCTACCATACCATAATTATTAAATTACAGATAACATATTTTGTGCCTGCATTTACTTGCTCATAGGACGGCGTTTCATGGATATCACCAAACCCAATATCTTCGACAGTGCTCCATATGACACAAAACTACCATGGGTGAGCCCAACATGGTGCTTTACAGTTGAATTAAGGGCCCAATTGCAAAAAACCCACTCCTTCAATGGTGTTATGTATGCCTTATTTTCAGCACTGTTATTTAAAAAAAACAAAGGTTGGGGGGGGCATTAAAAAATATTAAATTCAGACTGCCTTTGCTTGATACTTTTACTTGTACTTTTAATTACATTACTTGAGTACATTTATTTGTACATTACTTGTCATACTTAAGTACAAGAAGTTCCAGATACTTTAAGACTTTTACTCAAGTAACATTTCAGTCAGTGACTTCGACTTTTACCAAAGTCATTTTTGGGAGGGGTACCTATACTTTTACTTGAGTTTGATTTTCCAGTACTTTATACAACACTGCAAGTCATAATGTTGTTATTGATCAAAAACACACCTGGAGTTGTGTTTTGTTTCACTCACACATGTTTGAGTTATTAAAAGACAGGACAAAACACCAACAATATGCAACAAAACACCAAAAATATACCAAAAAAAACCACCAAAAATATATATAACAAAATACAAAAAATATATTTTAAAAAAAACCACCAAAAATATATAAAACAAAACACCAAAAATATATTTAAAAAACACCAAAAATATATTTAAAAAACACCGAAAATATATATAACAAAACATGAAAAATATATTTTAAAAAAAACAACAAATATATACAACAAAACACCAAAAAATATTAAAATAAAACACATGCACAAAAAAATACAACAAAAAACACAAAAAATATCACCCCCCCCCCCCAAAAAAAAAAAAAAAAAAAATACTAAAAACACCCAAAAATATATTTATATATTATTTATTTACGTTTATTTATATTTCAGGTTTCAGGTAACATTTTATATTTAACTTATTTCCAAGTTTTTATTTGTGTTGGAAAAACTGACACAAATAGAATCAGTTCAAGGTGCACTGTGGAACTTTTCTGGTGGAGTTATTGTCTGTAATGTTCCGCAGTATGGCATTACACTTCTAGTCTAGTCTATAGCGACAGCAGGGGACGCCACAGGGCCGGGTTACGTGTCAGATCTGTGGAGACTAGTCGAGCCCACACACAGTAAGAATGCAAAATTTGTAGGTCAATAAACACCAAAAATATACAAAAAATACAAAAAAACAAAACAACAACAACAAAAAAACAACAAAAATGTATTTTAAAAAAAACACCAAAAATATACAAAAAACACAAATTATACAAAAAACACCAAAATTATACAGAAAACACAAAAAATAAAAGAAAAAAACACACACCAAAAATATATTTTAAAAAAGCACCAAAAATATACAACCCCCCCCCCAAAAAAAAAATTATACAAAAAAACCCACCAAAATTCTACAAAAAACACCAAAAAATATAGAAAAAAACACACCAAGAATATATATAAAAAAACACCAAAAATATACAAAAACCCCACCAAAAATATAGAAAAAAAAACACACCAAATATATACAAAAAAAAAAACACCAAAAATATATTTAATAAAAACAACAAATATATACAACAAAAATAGGAAGTGAGCATGGAGGTGCACCTGCGATGGATGTGTTTAATACACCGGGACATTCCAGACCAAGCAATAACATCTCCATGGAGACAAGTAGTTGGGGGAACCTCCAACAGAAAAATTCCACAGTGTACCTTTACACAGTCCACCAAGAGAGGAAAAGACTAAAGACTTGAGGAAGTGCTCTGTGGAAACTATGTTGGATTTCCCTTTGTTGTTCCTCGTAAAAGTCCCATTACCTGATTTCAATCATCAGCAAATGTCCCAAACTTTTCTGGTGGAGGATCCGTCACCTGCTTGTTTCTATGGATACGCAATTTCTCTGCCTGGAATGTTCCGCAGTGTGACTTTAAACATCTCTACTTTACATTTATTCAATCACAGGTGTTTTTAGAGCTCAAAAAAAAACAACAACTCAAAAAACAGACATTCTGACTGTGCGCGGGGTCGCCTCTCCACAGATCTGACCTGTAACTTGGTCTGGTTCGGTCTCCATGGAGTTAGAAAAGTTTAATGCCATACTGCGGAACATTCCAGACCAAGCAATAACATCTCTATGGAGAAAAGCGTTCGACAGACCCTCCAGAATGCTCTTTAAATATGAAATCTTGACATAAAAATCACTCAAAGTTGCATTGTGTAACTTTTCTACTGCTTGTCTCCATGGTGATCTTATTGCTTTGCCTGAGATGTTCCACAGTACGGCATTAAACACATGTATATCTTGTATTTATTCAGTTGCAGGTGTTGCAGACCTTGTACCAGAAAAGTTACACAGTGCGTCTTTAAACTTTGTCCAGCTGAATTAGTTTTTCTTTTGCCGTGTTTTGATGACGTCACACTCACGTCAAATATATCCATGGCGACACAGAAACGTTCCAGAGGGCACCTTTAGCTGCGGCGGGAGTGCGGACTGATGGGATTTGTCCCGGTGCCAGGCGGGGGGGCTGTTTTCTTTCCTGTTTTCAAACACTTCACACCGACACGCCGGGGTCGCGCCGGGTTAAAAATGGACCCGGAGTTTGTTTGAAATCCGAGTAGGGAGGGCATCTGACAGACAGGAAGTGGCACTGCGCTACTTCCTGCTCAGGTTTTGGCACAGCTGTCGACGGGAGCTCAGAATAGTAAAGAATGTGGTGAGAAAAAACATAAAGAGGCTAAACTTGGAAGTGTAATCAATCAAAATGAACGGGAAAAGATCCGGCGCTCGAACTGGCATCAGTGAAACAAACTCCAGACCAATGTTCCCTCTAAGCTGCGCGCCTGTGCAGTTGTGCACTGCTCGCACATTCTCAGCGCACAAGAAAACCTCTGCAGCGCACTGTAAATGAATTAGATCTATATTTGTTTCTGTATCATTTTGCTTTAACTCAGTGAGTGACAGGTGTCCAGCCAATCATACGATACGATTCACTTACGCAGCCAATCATGGCACTGACAGTACTTGTGTACGTGCCCTGAACATACACGCTGTATAACAGTAATAACAGTGCAGCGGAGTTAAGATACGCTAATGCTAACCAATGCTCCCTCTAAGGTGCGCGCCTGCAGCACATAAAATAAAATCTAACCTGAACTGATAAACAAAGGGCTGGTTAGACACACGGAGCAACCGATCTGATAGATGCACATGTGAATGTGACACACGTCAGGGAGAAGACGACTACAAACACATTTCCACCGCGTTTCTCTCGCTTCCTTCAGTATGACCGTAGTTGCACATGTCCGTGGGTCAGAGCGGCAGGTCCACACCAGCCAAACACATGAAGAGGAGACGGTTAGAGCCATAATATAATCTTCCCCTGTTTACTTTGTTTTCATAGTTTTTTGTGAGCCAAAAAGACAGGACTTTGTCACAGTGTGACTCCTCCCCCCAGAGCGTTACACCACAGAGCTCTGACACGCACACACAACTACAGGCTTATGATTTAAAAGCAACATATAAAGTGATAATAATTTATACTTATTTTGGTGGCCATTATTTTGGGAAAGACTCATCTTATAGTGGCCTATTGGTCCTACAATCCATTAATTTAAAAAAATCTGCAACTGCATTTATCAAGCTGAAAAAGTCTCTTAATGTGATTTTACAGATTTATACACTGCTCATTTATTGGCCGTTATTTTCATTATTGAGGTTATTTTTCAAAATATTGTACTGTTCAATGTTTCACTGACCACAGCAGGACTC